>BPLR01021380.1:0-108328 GCA_021605095.1 Caerostris extrusa
CTATTACGTATTGCTGTTAAATGGGGTTTTTCATTTTATGCAAAAAATTATTTATTTTATATCTAAATATGGAATTCAACTCACACACAACCAGTAAAAAAGTAAACTTTAAGTACATATACTGATGTATGTTATCAAAATCACAACATAAAAGGTGAGAATTTCTTTACCTTAAACAAAATTATATTTCAATATAAATATCTTATTAAACAACATATAGGATTTCTAAATATTTCCTAGAGTCGTTCAGGTGAAGAAATGGACCTTTTTTAAAAATTTTTCAGCTCAGACCATTTTTGATTACCATACTTCCTACAAAGCATGATCGTGGTCGGAAATCAAATTCGATTTTTTTTTTTCTTCTTTGGGATAGAGAATTTAACGAATTTGAAATTCCACAACAGTTCCGTGTTGCCGGTGGTGTTCTTTTCAGAAGCATGTTTGCAAAACCTCTGACACAACTCTTTCTCCGCTGTTGTTGACAAAGACTCTTAAGGAAAATGACTTCCGGAAATAGAAAGCATCGTATTGGGAAAGAGAAAGCTATTCGAGAGTTTGGCAGTTTCAATACTTTCCATATCGTTACATAATATACTTTAGAGTTCCATTTTTCTCTTGCTACATCGAATCTGAAGGCTTAAACGATCAAGTTGTTTTTATTTATTGAAATTTTTTAACGTTAAATTCTATACTTTAATATATGTTGGAATTTAATCTTAGTTGAAACAATTGAATATGACTTTTTATGAAACCTTTTTTCTATAAGAGCAGTTCATATTTGAGGGTTAAAATGTATTTGAAATGTACTTTGGTTATATGATTTGTGCAGAAAAACGCGTTAAAGTTATTTAATACAGGAAAAAATTATTATTATATTTAAGTAAAGTATTTGGCACGTTAGCAACATATTTAAAATTTGATAGTTATATATTTTTAAACTGAACCAAATAAACACTTGTACATAACCAAAAGTAACACAATATGGCGATGAAAATGCGTTTTTTTTGGAGGGGTTCAGAATCCGCCTAAAACAGTAGGTCCTGGTCTAATATGGCAATTGAGCGTAGGCCTGACAACCCTACTTCGTAAAAAGAGAATATCTCATGCTTCATAATCTGCCAATAGTCCTTTTGCCCACTATGGGGTTTTGAAGCATTGGTAGAAGTATCAAAAAATTTCAACAATGAGGGTTATTTTTTATGTTTATTTTTCTTCTACCTATCTTGTAGCATTTTGAGTATAATATTTTCCTCAAAAAAGGAATAGTGAGGAATGTTATACTGATATATTTGTAGACATATTATTTTATTTATATTTATCTTAACTTTTATGTAAATTACATTGTATCATTGCAAAACTTTTTAGTTTTATCAAATCATATGTGTAATATATACGTAATCTCAAATTTAATATTTAATCTAATGATAATTTTTGACATGCTAAATAATTTTAAAAATAGTAAAATAATTATTTTATTTGAACCTTTTGAAATTGTTTAAATTCGAATTATATTTCTTTTGAGTCAGTGTAAAGTAAAAATAACAATTAAAAAAGAAAATATTAAAAAAATGAAACTTTGTTCATGAAAACAAATTATTAAACTTTCTCCACTTGTGAAAAAAAATTCCTCTGAAACAAAAAAAAAGCGAATCTTGAAAGATATGGAAAAAGTTTTCCGGGGAAGCATCAGAAGCAATAGAACTGACGAACTTTAACTCCAGTCCGCCGTCATTTTTCCTTTTGGAAAATCGTTGCTTTCTAACACAGAAAACGCATCAATAACTTCTTCACAAAAAGTGTAGCAAGCAAATATAAAGGAAAGGTGCAAAATTTTGGGGCAGTGTTTTTTTAAAAATAAATTGAAACAATATCAAGATTTGAAATGGGTGTATAATGAACCTTAGCTGTTACAAATGATCTTCTAAGGACTTTTCTTTCCCCAGAGTTTTATTGAGAAATTGAAAAATTTCTGAATTTATTCACTAAAAACTGTATTATATTTCTATAAACCTTTTTCTTCTTTTCAATAACATTATTTTAAATGGTTTAAGAAGTTTTTTTTTTTTTAATTTTATGTACCTACATGGATTAAAAAAATGTTATCATTTTTATAAATTTATCAATTTTCCAAAGTATTTTGAAATCATCAGTTGAGGAAAAATATTCATAAAAAATTTTAAAAATTGTGGGAAAGAAATAAACTATTAATCTAGAAAAAATCAATCTGTATCAGTAGCATAATATTTTTTGGAATAATATGTAATTTTGAACTGTTTTCTGTATTTATTCCATATATATTCCTGAATAGCTTTTAGTTTTTATTTAAATTTTGTTTTCCTTTTACTTCCCATTACATGTTTATGTGGTACTGAGTTTATCAGGGCCAGAAATACTTATATATCTAGTGGTATATTTAATAATATGGTGTCATATTAAGTAATTTGAAAGAGTACTACTAAATATTTATAAGTTTCCAAAATAATTGAATTTTTAAACATTTCATATTTTTATTATTGTATTAAAATTGTTTAACAGTTTTGAATTGTATAAAAAAACTTACTTTTCCAATCCTCCGTGTATTGAATTACTTTATTTAAGAGCATATATTATAGTAATTATTACATAAGTGGTACTAGAGTTTATTATGACAACAAAATTGCCTAATTACAGTAAAAATACTTATATCCATAGTGATATTTCTATTAAGATAATAATATTGTGGAATATTTAAATAAATTCCAGAAGCATTACGAAACATTTATATGTTTCTTATATAATAGACTTATTACAAATTTTTTTCTTATTTCTATTATTGTATTAAAATTTTGTATAAGTTTTCCATTTTAGAAGAAAATTACTTTTCCTGTCCTTCCTTATTAAAGTGTATATGTTATAGTTATTATTATTGTTTATAATAATAATTTATGTATTTATTATCGTATTATTTCTATTATTATTATTATATAGATGACATGGTCAAAGAAATGCTTTTACTATAATGGAAGGTACTATATATATTGAATGTACAATGTAATTTAAAGGAATAATATTACTCCTGAACTTATAGAGAATACGTTTCTTTAAAAACAGTTCCACATGGGAACAATCCACTTAAACCGATATTTTTGGGATTACATTCCAGTGTAGTGTAGATCTCGCGTTTTGTTACACTTTTCCCTTTAACTTTTTGTGCTTCCAAAGTGAATGGACAGAAAACATAAAACGAAGTTCCTTTTTGGAGAGAAGTGTGAATTGGATGTTGAACTCCATTTCACCGCGTCGCATAGCTTATCCCGTGAATGACAGGGTGAACGGTTCACGAGGCAGTCCAAAGTCTACATCCGTCTTTAGGCAGTTCTCACAATGGATCTGTTTGCTGTTCCTTCCGAAAACTAAAAGAGGTTCACTTCATTTGCTTGGCCGTCGCATTTTCCAATGGTTTTCCAGAAAAAGGAATTTTATTCTCTTTGTAATAGTAAAGATTAGGATGAACAGATATATTTTCAACAATAAATTGTGTTTTCCATCAATATTAAAAATAATTACTGTATTTGATCATTTATTTGAAATCTTCAAAACTATGGGCGGATTTATGATAGTAGTATACATGTATTCAATCATTTACTTGCTTTGCAAGGTAAAATTATGTCATTTTTAGGTTTTAAATTTATTTGTAATAAAATTTATAGTAGACGCTATGTTAGGAAAATTCGTATGAAGCATTATTGAATGAATGTTAAAACAGAAAAATGTTTTGAAAATTACTTTTAATTTGTTACAAAAATGGTTTACAATTAAGGTAATTATTATTATGCCCTTAATCGAAAGAAAAGGAGACGTTAGCTTACATAACCTAATATAAATTAAAGGTTAATCATTTATTTTTCTATAAGAACAAAAAAAAAAAAAAAAGATTTTGTTATAAATGACAAAATCGACATATAATTCGAGATAGTTAATATTCTCATTTAGAACTTTGAACATAATTCATTGTAATGCATTTTTAAACTAATTTATATTTTCTAAAAATTAAAAAGAGTGTCAAAAACTCCCACATTTTGAAGGTACTTTTAGCGTGCCCTACTTTTTTACAATTGAAAGTACAAACAAAATTTAGTTGTAAAAAGGCGGTGTTTTTATTCAGTTGAATGATTTTAAAGTGGTAATGGGTGAAACCTTGGCAGACTAACGCGAAAAGATAAGCTGTGCTACATGACATTTCAGCAGAAGGCCTTGGGGCTCCCTGAGCCAAATATAATGATGATGACAAAAAAGATTACTGAAATTTAGATCCTATTTTTATAAGAATTTATTTTTATCTTTTTTATCTATTTGGTAAACATCAATATTTATGAAAAAGCTATTTAGTCGAGCAGTATACATTGTTTCTAAACACAAAAGAAGAATTTATGTACATAATTTATTATTTTTATTTGATTTGTTTTTTAATTTATATCTTTTAATAGCACTTTTTTATTTTCATGCTTTTAATAATATGATGTTTTTTGTTTTACTCAATTAATTTTTGTCATTAAAATTATGTCCATAAAACAAGATTGTAAAATCATAAGTTAATTGAAATAAATAGTTATAAAAATTAAGTTAATTAGTTACAATTTTAATCATGCTATTTTTGGAAAAGAATTTTATTTCTCTAAAAGCAAAATGTTTATTAAAAATAAACATTTAGTGCCAGTCTACGCATAATTAAAAACAAACAAACAAATAACATACATAAGATAAATTAGTTTTGCAATTATATTTAAACACAATTGTTTGCATTTCATAACAGTTTTTTTCCTAAAAATTATCATTAGATAAGGAAAAAAATAATTAAACTGCCTCTATTGTTTGGCATATTTATTTAAAAAAAGCGTAATTAATTATTTTATAATTAAAATGCATAATTAATTATTTTATAAGGCATAAAATTAATTTCACACAAAAAAAAAAAAAAAAATTTAAGATTTTTCATTTTTTAATTAAAATATTTATTGTTTGTGTAAATGTAGTGTTAAGCAATTACTGCATATTTATGCAACGGGTTTGAAAGCGTTCTTAAATTTTAATGCGCATTTAATATGTATACAAATACTTTCTAACATTAAAGTCAGTTTTATCCTTGTTGTTTAACAAATCGATTTATTTTCGTAGATTAAACTAATAACTAAACGACAGTGATGCTTTTTACTGGAATGGTTGTCATCATTTATTAAGTACTCAAAACATAAGCAGGAATTAAATTTTAAATCGTATAATAAAAGCAGTTTTTTTTTCTTATTACCATAAATATTGAAAAAAATAGCTGAATATAGAAAAATAACAGCTATATATAGTACATGAAAAATAGCTAACATATAAGTACTCCTTCACCAGTTTGATTTTTATTTGAATATTTATGAGAAGTGGCGAAAGATTTCTCACTTAAGAAATCAGCAGTTTCTTAACTTAAAAGAGTTTCAGAAACTGTGGAACTGATTTGCATTTTCATTAAATAGAATGTTCAAAATTAAAGAAAGTGAGGTGCCAGTAATGAAGCAATATTTTCAAAGATAAAGATACAATTTATGGATTCCTTTCTAACTTTTTAAAAGACAATTTAGACTTCAAACGGTTTAAAAATAATTATCTTTCTTTAACTAAATTTTAAAGTTATCTCGATACATTAAATTTGAATCTTTTTAAGCTGCAAAACTGATAAAAATAATCTAATTTATTAAATCTTTAATTTGAAAAGGTATATATTGTAATTCAAGGAATAATATTTTAAAAAATTTTTTCATCTATTAAGATCTGAAAATGTAGTTTAAATTGAGTGATAAGGCATTGGTGTAGAAGAATTTGAGTGTGGTCAAATGAAACAAATATAAACAATCAACAAAAAATATACAAATATATAAATCCTAACAAATGTAACAATTTGATACAGTACACTCACAGTATGATAAGGCATTGTTGTTGAATAATTCGTGTGTAGACAAATGCAACAAATATATACAATTTGATACATTATATTATATATATGGTATATCAAATTTTTATGTTTTTCCCACAGTTATATAGCATACAAATGTATGAAAACACAGTTTGTTAATATTTGAAAATATTGCAATTAAAATTTATTAATTATAGATGAATTAAAACCATAAATATTGTGCTATCACCTCTCTAAATGTTATTTCACCTACTAAGCAGAAAATTGCGAATTTGGAAGACAGATGGTGAGAACTTTCAAATATGCTTAATCTAAATTTCTCGTGTCAAAACCATATAATTAAGATTGCACGAGCGGTTTTCATTTCTGGATTTAAAAGATATTCTCATGTAATAGAACGCTGTGAGACATAAACAGATTGGTTTAAATAAGAAAAGATTTGAAGATGAGTGTAAACATTTAATTGGCAGAAATGAATTTATATAATTAATAATCCAACTAATTTATGCAAGGAAGAATACCGAAAATTGGGTGAAAACATGAATATAGATATTTTCCCTAGTTGATCAAATAGAAATAGAGGAGATTAAGATAATAATAATTAAAAATTATGAAATATAATAATAATTAAAATTATGAAATAATATGTGTAATATTTATATCTTACTATATACTATATTATTATAATATTTATCTATTGAATTAAATATATTCAATATATATAATTAATGTAGTAAGGAAATAGGATGAAACATCCAATAAAAATTATTGTAATTAATAGACTGACAATTGCTGATATCTGCATACATTTTTATAAGCAAAACAATTATAAAAATATATTAAAATCCAAAGAGATGTATCGAACTCTCTAACTAAAAGCGATTTAAATATATAATATTTCAATTAAACATTATTATCCACTGTATAGTAAAAATGCAAAAACCGTTTTTGAAATTTTATAATAAATTCAATTATTTTCTTTTTAAAATAAGAGGACTTTGATGATAATACAGGTGCTTGAATGCTTGAAAATATATATATATATATTAAAAAATGTATAATAAAATGTATGTATAAATTTTAGTCCTAAATAATATTATATTATAACATGTTATGAAGATATAGATCTCTTGCTTTTCGCTTTAATGAATAAAAAAGCACCATTTCTAAGCTTAGAAATATGTTCAGGGAGTTATGAGATTTTTATTTATATTTATATTAATGAAAGAAATAAAAATCTGTCTCAAAGTGAAATGACAATAAATTATTCAAGAATTAAACACGAAATATTTGCTTAAGCGAGTTGAATATTTAATAAGTCTTAGAATTGTGAATGAGACAATGATAACAGTAAAATGTTCTTGTTTGACAAAGTATTTAAACAAAACATTCTAATGAATTTAGCAATAGCTTTGCAGCACAGTTCACTTTTTCAAACAGTTTTGCTAAAGTAATAAATTAAATGTAATATTCAATAGTGATTGATTAATTTAAAAAATTATGTAACTGAAATTTCAAATAAACTAGAGATATCAGATATCTTATTTGGAGACAAAAAAAAAAAAATCTCTACAATCAAATTAGAATTATTTCAATTGAGGACAAACTGTAAATGGTTATGTGAGAAAATTATTGATGAGAATTTCTTTTGAACTTAAAAATCTTTTTTTCTGCCAGGAATACACGTTTTTTACAAGTATTGTGTATTATGCTGTAATGAAGGTATTTATAAACACATTACTATATAATGTGTAAACTTTGTGAGATTTTCATCTCTACAACAGAGAAAATTCTAAAATAAACAAGATTAATTTTACTTTAAAAGTATTAATTCTATTATTAATTACATTATTATTAGTTATTAATTATTATTATTAATTACACTATTACACTAATTACTCTCTTTATTAACAAAACATCTCCTGTCTCGACATCTGTCAATAGGTAGACGACCTTGGCTCACCATGTGGCCAGTAAAGAAGAAGAATTACACTATGTGAATATTTAGCATCTGTAATTTGCTTTAATTTAGCAAAATCTAATGAAACAAATATTTATTATGAAATAATTTGGATAATGAAATACAAAAATCATATTTTTCTGCAACTAAATGCATTAATTATATTGAGAAAAATTTTTAAATCTAACTAAAATATTTTCTCAGAATTATAACTATTTATCCTTTAATTGCTTCAAAATCTTTTTTTTTTAATTTACACTTAAAATGAAAATATATGACAAAAAGTCAAATAATGTTTATTTTTGAATTTCTCAGAAAATAATTCTAAATATTTCGTCTTTTTATTTTGTTTATAATTGATCCTAGTAAATATTTCAAAAACTGTATAAAATTAAAAAAGGGCCTCACAATACAGATACATTTATATAGTCCTGATGAATATAATAAAAAAATTGAAAGAGAGAATAAATTGATAATTTTTTTCTAGAGATATTTCATATAAAATGTAATTCTAAAATGGTTTTCCTTATTTCTTCCAATAAGGATCCATTAGTTTTAAATTCTATATTTTAGATATAAATTGTAATGTTTGACAGATTTTTCTAAAAATAAAACTGAAATTATCTAAGTAAAGACCGATATTAATATATATTACCATTAAGCATTGCATAGGTTTTAGATTTTTCAGAAATCAGAAATATCATGAAATGTTTTATTTCTTTCTTTTTAAAGAAGATTAAATTAGATAGTTTAACTTTTATGCAAAAAAAAGATACTATTTCAATCTTTTCATTCAAAAATAAGAGCACATAAATTTTTAAAGTGATTAGCATATTACATTTTTGGACAGATATTGAGATACGTGAAAAATATAATCAGTTTTACAAAGTCTACTAAATCTGTTTTATACTAATCTGTTTATAAGTTACTAATCTGTTTACTAAATCTGTTTTATTGTTTTAATTCTTATTGAAACATTTGTTCATTTTTTCAAGTTAAACTAAGAATTATAAACATTATCATCAGAAATTTCAAAAAAAAAAAGTTCTGCTTTTGTTTATTTCTTTTTAAGAAGGTTAAAAAAGATAGTTTAACTTTCAGGTAAAAATGTTCTACTTTAAACATTTTATTCAAAAATCAATTTAGAACACACTGACTTTTAAATGGTTTGCATGCGTCATTTTTTATAGATTTTGAGATACATGAAAATATATTATGTTTTACTAAAACAGAAAAGATTCAAGTTCTTTATACATTTCAAAGAAAATAATGACAAATTATAAATTTTCTTAAATCTTTTTTAAGAAACATTATTGCAATTTTTTAAAAGAAAAACTTATGATTACATTGTGAACAAGGTCTTCTATTTCAAATTTAATTCAGCATTACCATAAATACGCAAAAAAGAACATAAAGATATTTTTCGAGTCTGCTTCATGTTTGTTCTTCTATGGAAAGTAGGTTTTGAAGCATAAAATAGGTATCTGAATTTTAAGTAAATTTTTAAAAATAATAATATTTATGACTTAAATACAAAGCAAAAAAAAATTTTTTTTTGAAGAATTTCCAATTATATACATAAAGTTTTTCTTCTAAATTATAGTTACTATTATTTTTCTAACATAAACTTTCTGCGAATATAGTTACAGTAATTATATCTGAAATGATAATCAGTAGGTAGGGAAAAATAAAAAAGGTGTGCAAATTTTGCTGGTAAGAATGTCTGATTTGAAGATCCAACAAACCTACTATTTCCTCCATGAAATTATCTAATTTAAATTTTGAAATATATTTAAACCAGTTTTCAGCATTTAGTATTCAATCCATATCATTTATTTTATTTAATCCTTGCCAAATCAAATGTTATCAGTACTTTTAAAATTTTTATTTACGTAGTTTTTAACTGATTTTTGCTATAAAAATATCTGCAACATAAATGCTTACATTTTGATATCATTATTCATTAATTAATTAATAATTAATGATATCAAGATGTAAGTATTAATGATTAATTAACGACTGAATCATTGATCAGTAATTAATAGTTTAATTTTGTTGAATTATTATTTTTTTTTTTATGTTTATAGCTCTAAAAAATGTATAAATGGTTTTTAAAAAAATCTTGTATTGTAAGATTGAAATAAATCTTTATTTTGAATCACTTTTGAATTTTTTTAAGATTCGCAGTTTTATTTCAGCATTATCAGTTTTTACTTTTTTTCCCTTGATTTTCACAATGAGACATTTATGTTAAAAACCTGTATCCTGAAAATAAATATATTTAATTAGACATGTATGTAATTTTACTGAATTTATAGAACTAGCAAACTTCAATTTATGTATTACATAAAATGTACAACTGAAAGAACGTTACTATTAATTTCTTCATTTGGCAAATTAGGTAATTGAAATTAAAAATAAATACACATTTTTGCATTTCATTTGACTATTAATAAAAACTATCAATAAAGTGTTTATTTTATATAGTATGATATACAAAATCTTAAGGATAAGTAACAATTATACGGTCAATGCTAAATTTTTGTGTAAACAAATAAATTTTTAAAAATAATTGAAATTTCAAGACAATAATTAAATTATTGTACAAAATGGGCATAATGCATAAAGAGTAAAGTTGCGTCAGAATAAGATATGTTGTCGTTTAATGTTATTGTACACATCGGCTTATAACGTTATTGTACACATTGGTTTATAATATTATTATACACTCGTTTTAATTAAATCAGAACTTAAAAAAATTGTTTTGTCATAGTAAAAAAATCATAGTGAAAATTTGAGATAACTTTCCATCAAGTGTGAATATTTCACATCACTTATCCGGGTGAATAATAACAGGTCAGAATCAATACTATGCAGAGAGATGACGATTCAATGAGTGCTCTTCTGTAATTCAAAAACTGGGGATCGCATTTCAAAGAACAGAAACATATTCTTCAGTATCAGAACAGGATGGTAATACCGAGAAAATGACAAGTTCCAATGGTGCAAATGACGCTATTTGCATCTGGTCACAGGAAGACAGAAATCCCCTAACCCCATCCACATGAGATCGTCTCTACCTCTCTAGTCTCTACTAGTCTAATCGTCTCAGAAAATTGGAAAGGTGGTACGCCGGTCAACGAGAGAGAAAACGTTTTACCAGAGGCTTGTACGTATCCAGCATTATATGTATCCTCATCACGTCCATGAAAATGAAAGATTTTATTGGGCAAAAATCATGCCAATCGGGGTGCAAATCAATAAATATCTATAGTTTTTATTAATAAGTATGTTCATAAAGTGACAAGAATATTTTTAATTTTTTGAGAGCAAGGAGCCAACTGTTATCCCAGTCGTATTATGACATATTTGCTAATTGTTTCCTTGTGTGCGGCCTGGTTAGATAGCCGTAGTAGCATGTATATTCTTCCCAGAAAGTACCATTGCTGTACAGATATGCAGATATGGTTATCTTGATTCAATTGCCTTTATTATATAGGTGAAGTTGGTAGCTCTTTTATCTACAAATGACTTCGTGAGAAGGATATTGTGTGTATGGTTGGTCAGCATGTTTTTCCTTCTTTTTGCAACTGAAATACTTAATACTAAATTCCTAATTTTTGCATTACTCTAGTAGGATATATTTCTCCACTTAACTCGTATTTTGTAGCTCTTCAGGATCTTTCCACTATCTTGACGCAACAACATCTATTGCAATCAAATGAATCAATGAAACAAAAATTGATTCTCATGGTATATCGTGACCTTGCCTGTGTAAATGTTAGATTGATCGCACAATAAGCTTATATGCATTTGAATTTCGGTATGTCCAAATTTTTGTACATTTTCAAAGCAGAAAAAAAATATTATATTTTTTTTTGCACAATTTATGAAGTACTGCCTCATTAATGGTTTTGCCAAAATTCCTTTAATTTCAAAATGCAATAAAAATCATTAATTTTAAGTTTTTTGAAACCAGCTTATAATCAGAAGAGAAGTTAAAGTTATTATGATTTGAGGAAATTATCCACAAAATATTACACACATCATTATATAACTATAACGTTTTAACTCAAGTTCAGAAAATATTTGTGAAAGAAGCATTCATTCTCAGAGAATATGCATCCAAATAAAACTATATTCATGACAACAATTTTAAAATTTATGCATAATTAAGTTTATTTGTAATTAAGGTACTACAAAGCATTTATTTAATAAGAAATTATATTTATGTATCTATATCGAAATTATAACTGAGACATTACTAACTGGATGATTAAGCACATAAAGTTCTTGTTATGAATATGAGTGAAAGGCATATAAAAACAATAAAAGTTTAAATCAAATAGCTAGTTGAATATTCCTCACAAATAATGATCCTCATATGCATGAAATTCCAATCAATATAAACACTCTTGACAATATTATTATTATTAAACCAAATGCTACTGGAAAAACAGTTTACATAAATAGAATCCTTTAAAATAGTAATAACTATTTGAAAAAAGACAACTGAGCATTCTCTTCACTGTTTGTTTGTGTTATAAAATCAACGCATTTTGTCACAAACATATTAAAAAAAAATGGAAAACTCGCGCCAAAATATTTTTGATGGTTATAGTCGAGAGCTCTCCAAACCCCTCCATTAAAATTTCCATTTTGTCACGCTCTGAGTTACGACAACCTTGTAATGGAGCATCAATGCAAGGCGCACCTCTGTGGTTGTTAATTCAAAGGTCACCACTGTTAAAGGTCACCACTCTCTATGATAATGAAAATAATGGAGATCTTTGCTATCCACTCTGTCTCACAACAAACATGCGGGTTAATTTGCTTCGTATCACATTACTTACAATCGCAGTTAAATGAAAAGGAGTATATTTGATTAAGTAGTTAAAGTCTGGTAATTATTATTATGTGGATAGTTATTTTTTCAATTTATTAAAATTTCAAATCCTTAATTATGCTTACATATATATATATATATATATACACATATATTTGTTATGAAACGCCTTTTTGTACTAGAAAGTGCTCTGATTAAGTAAGAGAAAATATGAGTTTGAAAAGTTTTGATAGATGTGTTATTCTGTTTAAAACTGCTCTGAAAACTTTTGAATTGTGTAACTTTTTTTCTATATGTAAGTTTGACTTGGAAGATAACTACAGAAACGTGTATCATTATCACAAACATGGAATTTCTAAATGTTAGATCATTACAAAACGCTATTTCACAAGTAAACTGCATAAATCTATAATTAAATATATATTTGTCACTATCAACGTTCTTTTTTTCTAACAGACTATTTCACGTTATAAGATAAAAAAGATTAGCAATTGGCGTTTATTTTTAATTATATTTGTATTTATAAGATTATTTTGAAACGAACATTTAATTTTGACATTATCAAATTTCATAATCTTACAACTAATTCACTTCATCATATTTGGGATGAATCGAAAATTTTTAATTAAAAATTACTTTACCAGCATTTTCTTACTTTATTTAACTTCTTATAATTAAATTAAATAAAAAACGTTAACCAAGTTTTCTCTGATAAATTTCCAACTTGATTTACCGTATTTTTTACCTAAATTTAATGGTTTAACTTTAAACTTAAAGGTATAACTTTCATCAGTTAAATATTTTGGAAAAATAATCTTCATTAAATATTTTCAGAAAACTTTAATGGCGGATTTAAAATATGTTACCTTCAAACGAATTTAATTAAATGCTGCCCGCAGAAGATTTTTTATGTATTTTGAGTGCATTTCCGTAATAAGCAACAAATTAATTATGAAAAATTATTTTATACTGATTAATTAAATTCTTCTCAGCTTAAGAATTTAATATTTGTATTGACTATCCTGTTTAAATATTAACGGTTTACCAGAAAATTAATATTTTAATAAAGATCTTTCGGATGCCACTAAACTCAATTAATACAAATACAATACCAAAAGGTAGAGAATATTTGCAAATTATATATTTGAATGCCATATTTTAGTAAATATTAAAGATGTGTTTCAACATTATTAATCGCCTCATCACGTAAGGTTATGCTGTTTGTCTACAGTCACAAAATTTATTTTATACCGAATAATGTTACACATAATATTTTACAGAAATAATTGGAAGTTCTTTTTAAATATACTGTTAAAAATTCATCGCCAACTGAACACATTTAAATGGTTTGAATTCATGAAAAAAATATAAAAAGTTTACTAAGCTAAAGTTTTATTTTCTATGACAGTGAAAGATTTGTCTATTTTTAAACTAACAGAATAAATTGAAAAAGCAATATCGTAATGCATTTCTGATTCACAAAAATTCTAGACATTCCGATAATAATTTGCTGTATTCAACATTATTAATAGCCCTTTCACATGGTCTGTGTTGTTTATCTACAGAGTATCAAAACACAGTTTATATATAAAAATGTTTCACATAATGTTTTACAGGAATATTTGGATTGTTCTTTTAAAATCTACCATGAAAATTCATCAAAAATTCATCATCATTTAATTTTTTTGCAATTTTATTAACTTGAAGCAAAATTGTTGTTGGCATTTCTTTTTTTATGGCAGGGAGAGAAAGATATATTTGTCTATTGTTAAACTAACAGAATAAATTGGAAAAAATAATATTGTCATGCATTACCAGACGTTCCTTGTAATAATTTACTACAACCTACGGTATTTTGTTATTTTTCTAGTTCCAGCAAACTTAAACACTTACATATGAGTACTGAATATTCTAGAGCACTTTCACTAACTAGCGAAAGAGTACTTATACCTAAAAGTATATAAGTATTCCTGTTTGAGCAATAAGCTGTTCAGCATAATATTTTTAAGTGTTCCTATAAACGCCCATAATGTTTTACTGGAATAATTGGATAGTTCTTTTAAAATCAAATGAAAATTACTTACCTAATCAAAATTAACAAATGATCTTATTTAAATTATTTACGATTGTTTTAAGTAGAAGAAAAATTGTATTTGGCAAAATAATTGTTTCTATGACATAGAGATATTTGTATATTTTAAACTGATAGAATAAATTGGAAAAACAATATTGTAAAGTATTTCAAAAAAGGCTCCGGACGTTTCCATATAATAATTTACTATAACGTGCCGTATTTTCTTGTTCCAGCAAATTTAAACACCTACGTCTCAGTATTGAATATTCAGATCACTTGCACAACTCCCTATCGCACTAGAATCAAAACTACGATTGCAGAATGATCAAATGTCTCCCACGTTTCCGTTGAAATCGGTCGTAAAAACGACAATTTCAACTTTCAGAGCCGTTCGGAATCTTGAAATAAGATCTGAGCGAGCCCATTTATCCCTCAGACGAAGAAGATTCTTGACAAAAGGTACTTCACCTACCTCTCGTGAATTGAGCTTGAATACAAGACGAAGTTTGTCTCCATTTGGAAAAAAATGGCTTGGAATTCACATTTACTTCTTCTGGAATGCAGTGTCACTATTCTTACTCGAAGTGAAACTGAAGATAGGTCTTTTATTCAAGTAAAAGTATATCAAGGTATTTAAAAAGATAAGTAAAAAACAACAATTTTACAATTTCTTACAACAATTTTTTACAATTTTCATTATATAACAAATACAAAATATGCAGGGAGAATACATCGTGTGTAGCACATTTTTTACATACTTAATCAAAATATTAAAAAGGAAAATTTAATAAGATATTGAACGATAAGAGATGTTTACTTAAATACAAAAGTAATAAACTTGCGGAAAAATACAAAAAAAATTATTTTTCTTTTAATAATATATTACAGTTTATTCACCACGTCTTTTGGTTTAATGGAACTGACAAGCAAAATGGCTTCCACAATTACACATACAATTCGTTAACAAATCTAGACAGATTAGATCAAATTAAAAAAGGCATTCCACTTATTTTATTAGAAGGAAAGAAAAAACAAACATGCCAGTTTGTTAACCTCGATCGACCTGGACAGTAAACCACATAAAGTTCTTTTTCTGTCTTGTTAGATTTCATTCTACATCAAAGAAAAAGCATACATTCGGAAAGATGTTGATTGCAATATGTGACAGGCAAAATAAAATAAGAAAAGTGATGGGTTGGGGGTGACAATAACATTTAAAATAGAAAATGAAAGCAGTTCAAAAGAGGTTACTGTCTGCTTTTGTGATAGACACTGAATACAGTTCACAGAATATGAAATATCTAATATATATTTAAATTATTCTCTTGCTGTATGAAACTTTATTCATCAAACATTATTTTATTACTTGTATCACTTTTTTTTTTATTTTCAGAGGAAAATTTCTTTAATTTATAATAATACGTCGATTGCGTACTGTACTAAGCAAAACGCTTAAAAATTATTGGAGTAATTCTAGTGATCATCGCATTAAATTTGAGTATTTCAATAAAACAATTTCATGATTCTAGCATGATTTTCTGTTTTTATAAATAATATTTACAATTATCACTACCTCACAGATTATATCACTGTCTAATAAAACTTTTTTTAGTTTCTTCAAATGTTTTCATAATTCATTCGCATTGTAATTTTTTACAAGGTTTTTTTGTGAACTTCAAATGATCAATTATTTGTATTTTTTTGGATGATTCAGCATCAAGTTTAAGTTTTTCAAGAGTTCAGTTAGTCAGCAATAAAGGATAAAAATGCTTTTCCCTGATGCGGTATTGTCTATAGAAAATACCATGAATAAAAGGACAACAAGAAAGAAGCTATACGGCTTATTAATCAATGTACATAAACAAATTTAAATAATCAGCTTTGACAAACGTAAACAACCATTATAGGGCTGACTTTTGCTCTTATAGCAATTATTGACACCCATAAGCTAGATGCATATCTGTTAGTTAATCAGTCATTCAGTTAATTTTAATCATCCTCATAAAACGCCACCTGAAGCTTACTGAAGGAATTTAAAACCTAATATTACTTTTTGTTACAAGTTGCCTAGAATTATCCTCCCCTTCTAGAAATTTATAAACACTGTGCTCATATATGCCCTTATGATATTCATAAGAATAATAACGATATAATAAGGATACTACTATATATGTCCTATATAACTATTAATTAACTATAATAACTATATAACTAACTATTAACTATATATTATTACAAGTTGTCCATGATTACCCTCCTCAATTCTTTCTAGAAATTCACTGCGGATTGATGGCCGATTGGCTAGTGTTCTGGCCGTAGATACCATAGAATTCAGGTTCAAACTCTGACCTGTAGCAGGGATGTTTAGTGGTTCGGAATCCAACTGTAGGTCCCGCTCTAATTAGTCTAAGGTGTGTACAAATGATTGAAGAGCGACAAACCAAACCCAGTCAATATAGAAATTTATAAGCGTTGTGATGATAGATATCCTTACGATATTCATCTAAAAGCAAAAAGAGTTTACGTACTAAAACACTCCTCAAGTATAAGTTTGGTGTATGTCAGATTATGACATTTGTAAAAAAATTTTGTTTCAGAAAGATATTTGTGACTTTTTTTAATTGGAAAGTTTTTACGTTTAGAAAAAAACGAAATTGACTTTTTGAGATTTCAGAAATTTTGATTTGACAGTGATAATATTTTATCTGTGAACCTTTTAACAATGTATTTATGTATTGTTTTCATTCGTTTTTATTTGCATCTGTTATTTGAGCGTATTTATTAAAAACAAATAAAGTGTTTACTAAATTAAAGTTAGCATACTCATAGAAATCGACTAACTCCTTCTGGTGCAATATATGAACTGCCGCAAATCTTTTCATTATCCATATCTCACATGATAAAGAACTGTTTGGACATGAAACCGATATCTTTCATCACTCTCGCTTCTTGCTTCTTTTCCTCTCGTCTCGGATATCTTGTTGGGATCAGAGCGAGAGATCTGATCCATTTCATCTCTGCCTCTTTACTTTCGAGCCCAATCACAGACATGAATGGGACTCTCTCTTCAATTACGCAGGTCAAATGTTGATTTTTCTGATTTCTTCTGTACTTGTCATCTTCAGGAAGAAAAGGCAAACGTTTCAGCCTTCGAAGGAAGGAAAAAAGATTAGCTGACATTGTCGATTTATTCTGTACAGAGAAAGAGTGGTTTCATTTCAGATTGTTATTCTGTGTTTGTCAGAGGAATAATTGCAATTTGATAAAAAAATATTAGCCTAAAAGTTTTTGAAATTATTTTATATTTTACACATTTTTGTCATACAAGTATGGACTAAAAAAATCTAGAAATATATTTAAATATTAAGTTATTTTATTTAAAATTCATTTGAAAACTTTCTAGGATTAAATACGATAATGATTTTTTATGTATTTATTTTATGTGACATCCCATGAGTAATCTGTTCGTGGATGGACGGAAAACTGGTAGCTTCTGTTGTAATGGAGCACTAGCTGGCAAAATTCTGAATTGGCTACGTGTCCCTGACGAAGAAGGGCAGTGTTTCAGGGAGGACTTTTATGGGGACTACCCCCATTTCCGCATTGTATCGGAGAAAATAAGGAAAACTCCCATCTGGTAGTCCTAACGAGATCCTTTTTCCAAAAGAACTGCAAAATTTTCAACCTTCGAAAGAGAACAAAGACTAACTTACATTGCCTATTTATTCTGTATAAAGCAAGAGGGGTGGATTGTTATTTTGTATTTTACGGGGGGGGATTGAAGATAAAAAATATTGGTTTCTTAGTATTGGTAAATAATGGTTTTCTGCCTCCCTTTTCAACTGGTAAAAAGATATGCAGCACTGGATACAGGGAGTCATGTGGTAGTATAAAATAAAAGTGTGAAAGAAAGCATGATAATTCTCGTAAAAATTACAATTTCTGAAACATCATTCAACTGGAATATCTTACGCCGAGGAGAGTGCGACCGAATATTTTTCAGTAAGAGTCCGTAACAGATTAAATTATAAATAATTATGAATCCTACATTTTTAACTTATAATAATCTGCAGATTAAGGAAGATACTAGTGAAAAACATAAATCTTATTCCAAATATTTGCTCAATGATAAAAAGTAAAACTGAAACAATTGAAAACATTTGAATAAATATTCTTTAAATGTTACAACATCGTTGACACATAGTCAACGTTGTTTAGATTTAGTAAGTCAACAATCGATTATGTGTTTTTTTTTTCTCATACCATATACAATTAAGGAATATCATACCATTTTCTGATGCTGAACGCAAAAATACAGTGGGCTACAATCAGCCTACAATGGGGCTGTTGGACGAATGGACGTAATCTTCTTAAGCTGTATCATACGAAAAACACACACAGAGATATGTATATATATATATATATATATATATATATATATATATATATATATATATATATATATATATAATAATATATATATAGATATTAAACCGTATTATTATAAATGAACTAAACCATAATTATTCAAATGAACTAAAGTTATGTTTAATAAAGCAATTGATAAACACCTTAAACTTGAAATATTAAAAAAAAACTGCATCAATAAAAACAAAATAAATTAATTAACTAGATATAGACAAGTGGTTAGATTCAATTATTATTTATTATATAATTTACATAGTTCACGGAGATAATCCACAAAAACCTAAATTGCTAGTATTGCAACTGTGTGTTTTACAATGTACATTCAATGTATTCATCACACCACATTTACACATCAAACCACATTCCCCTCTCTTAACATCTGGACATCGTCCTTTAGTACCTTATATTTCCTTCTGCAATCAACTTGTTACGCAAATTTTCCACCGATACAATGTTTCATTAATTGGTGGGGCAGAAACGGAATTCGAAGCGATTGATTTTTGGACGGAAGTCTCGTCTGAGGGCGAGGGACGACCCTGTTTATGTTTTGCTTTATTCAGCAGATTCTTTTAATGCAATAATGCGGATTCTTGCAGAGTTTGTCTGGTTTCTTTATTGGAGTGTGTTGAGAAAATTCCCAAAACCAGCGAAATCCTACATTAAAAAAATCTGAAGTGAAGGAAAAAGTAGCATACAAATATTACAATGGCATTGCAAAAAGCATTTTAAAATTCTATCCAATTTTAATATGTTTCTCCTTTAGCCCATAAGAGCATTATTTGTTTTTGTGGCGAGCAGATCTGTAATGTAAATTGTATTTCTGAGGCGTGACTAAGAGACTGTAGAATAAATTGCATTTTGAAGACACGATTAAGTATTTTGATGTTACAAATATGGATCTGTAATGATCTTGAATCACAATCGATAATTGTTATGCTATATTTTTAAGAATATGCAGAGTTATTAGATGAGTTCGAAAGATTTGTTTCTCTTTATAGACTGTAAAATTCTTAAAAACTTTATGTCAGATTGCCATTTCAAAAGTGGCCAGGCTGTAGGTTCTATGATCGATCATCTTTCTGTTGTCAAATTCTCGCCCTCTGTGCTTTGAGTTCTGTCGTCAAATAGGAGGCGTTTTATGGAGATCGTAAAAGAACTTTGCACCGCAGAACTGCCGTAAAATTGTGAAAAAAAAAGCTCTTAAAAAGGAAGAGGTTGAGGAAATCTGAAACGTTTCTGAAATCTTTGATTTTATGTCTACCGTTTGGTTAAAAATTGTGTTTTACAGAAACCCAAGTGCAAAAGATAAGATAATACAGAATTTTTTGAAATTGAATAGTAATGGAGCAAATTTTTATGAGCGAATAATTTTTTTATTCATTGAAGTATGCTTAATATTGTATAGTTTGTTAAATAAATTCATAAACTTTACCCTAAATTTAATTCATTTTATATATTAAAATCGCTAATAAAATTAATAGAAAAGTCTAGAAAAATATTTTTAGCCATATCTATATTTATATTTTTTTTTTTGTTTAAGATTGAAAGTAAATAATTAAAGTAAGTTTGGTCTCCAATAGAATTTTTTATTCATTTCCATATTATTAAAATTGTTTTCTTAGCATTTTTCATAGAGTATGAAGCAATAATATTTCTTTTCTAAAGCACATTAAAACAATGCAGGACATATAACCTTCTTTTAAAATTTGCCTAAAAAAAAAGTGCATTTCATTATTCTAAATTATATATTATCTAGTGTATAATTGTTGCTAATGATTTTGTTGAAAACAATAATGCACTTCCTGGATCTTGATTATGAAACCACTAAATATTTATAACAAATGGTACCAGTAAATAATTATCTTATTATACAATTGTGTGTAAAACATTTTATAACTTTTAATCCATTTTATATCCTTTTAATCACAGTTATTTTTTTATTTGATGCATTATATCTAAATAAGGAATTAAACTCGCATAAATCAAACTATAAAAACTTCAAGCACATATACTGATATATATTTCCGAAATCGCCTGTAACATAAAAGTGATAATTTCTTTTCCTTAAGCGAAATTATATTTGAATATAAATATCTTATTAAACAACATATTGATTTCCCAATATTTCCTGGAGTTGTTCACGTGGAAAAATAGGTCATTTAAAAATTTTCAGCCATGACCCTTTGAGTACCACGCTTTCTACTACAAAGCATGATCGTGATCGGAAATCAAATTCGATTTTTCTTTCTTCTTTGGAATAGAGGATTTAAAGAATTTGAAATTCCACGATAGTTCCGTGTTGCCGGCGGTACTCTTTTCAGAAGCATGTTTGCAGAGAATTCTCTGACATAACTCTTTCTCCTGCTGTTGTTGAAGAATAATCTTAAGGAAGTGACTTGGGGAAATACAACATCGTATTGGAAAAGAGAAAGCTATTCGAGTTTGGCAGTTTCAATTTTTTTCCATATCGTTAAATAGTATATGTTAGAAGTTCCATTTCTTTTCTTGTTACATCGAATCTGAAGGCTTAAACGATCAAGATGTTTTTATTTATTGAATTTTTCCCTTTAAACTCTATATTTTTAATATATGTGGGATGTGACGTTTAGTATTGAAGTCCCCTTAAATTGAAATTTATTTTTTATGAAACTTTTCTTACCATATAACCTGCTCGCATTTAAGGGCTTAAAAGGTATTTTGAAACGTGATATGGTTCGTTCATAAAAAATAGTAAACGTTATTTAATAAGAGGAAAAATTATGCGTTATTATATTTTAGTAGAATATTTGATGCATTAAAGCATACATTTTAAATTTGATAGATATAAATTTTTAAACTTAATATTATTTAATTTAAAAACATTCAAATTAGTAAATACTTGTAACAATAAATTCTATTTATATAATATATTTCTTCATTGAATTATTTTTAAATAACCGAGAGCACTTTTTGCAAGAGGACTTAACACTTTTTGACATTTCATCAAATTGTAAATAACATTTTGAAGTAGTATAAGCAACTTATAGTTTTTAATAACGTTTTTAACATACTAGCTTAAAATTAGTAAATACTTGCAACACGAAAGTTATTTTATACAACACATTTTTCTACATTGAATTTTATATATAACCAGAAGCCACACTTTTAACCATATCTTCAAGTTATAAATATCGTTTTGAAGTAATGTTAATAACGTGTGTTACAGTTTTTATCAACGTATTTTATCATATTGTATTATAACAATATTAATAACTTTTTTCTTCTACCAATATTTTGTAATATTTTATAAGATTTAAATAAGAATATTTTATATTTGAGGTTATACTGAATACTTAACCTTTGAAGTGGGGTACATATTTTCATATTTTCCAACATAAATCATTTTTTTCCCTCTATTTTATACCTTGGTATTTGCATAAGATTTGTATTATTTCCAGAAATAAACTAAAAGAAATTAAATCAAGCGCCTTTTTATTTTTTCATTCCAAACTTCAAAAGAAATTAGAGCTAAGGCTTAAGGGTTCTGAATTAAAAGATTTTGATTCAAAAATAGATAAACAATGGTGAAATGAATGCATCCGTGACATCTATGTCATTCAGTGTAAAAGAAAAAAAAAAAAAATAACAATTAAAAAGGAAAAAAAAAAAAACATTTGTTCTTGAAAACAAATTATGAAACTTTTTCAAAACTTATGAGAAAAACAAAAAGCAAATTCCCCAAAACAAAAGCGAATCTTGAAAGATTTGGAGAGTTTTTCTTCATGGCATCTAACGGAATAGAACTGACGAATTTAACTCCAGTCCGCCGTCATTTTTCATTTTGGAAAAGCGTTGCCTTAGAGCTGAGAAAAGCATCAATAACTTCTTCGCAAAAAAAGTGAAACAAACAACTATAAAAAAAACTGTGCAAAATTTAGGGACAATATTTGAAAAAAAAAAAAAAAAAAAAAAACCTGAAACAATAACAGGATTTGAAATGGGGGGTATAATGGACCTTAGCTGTTACAAATGATCTTTTAAAAATATTTCTTTTCCTAAAGTTTTATGGAGAAATGGGGAAATTTCTGAATTTATTCACTAAAAACTGTATTATATTTACTGATAACTTTTTCTTCTATTCAATATTATCATTTTAAATCGTTTAAGAAGATTTTGTTTTTAATTTTATGTATCTACATAGATTAAAAAAATTTATCATCTGTATAAAATTACGAATTTTTCAAAGTATCTGGCAATCATCAGTTGAGAAGAAACCTGCACAAATATGGCAAAAATTGTAGAAAGAGATAAACTATTAATCTAGGAAAAAAATCAATCTATACCGTAGCATAACATTATTGGAATAAGATGTAATTTTTGAACTGGTTTCTTTGTAAAATTTTATACAAACAGGAATGGGACGTAATAAAAATGATAAATTGTAACGTTTATTCCATATATTGACGAATGAAATTTAGTTTCTATTTAAATTTGATTTTCCTTATATATCCATCTACATGTTTATGTAGTATTAAGAGATTGTTAGGTCCATAAAATTGCCTTATTATAGTAAAATAACCTTATTATAGTATAAATTTCCAACAAAATGAATTTTTAAACTTTTCTTATTTTAATTATTACATTAAAATTGTGTATATGTTTTGAATTGTATAAAATATCTTACTTTTTCTACCCTCCTTTTATTGAATTTCTTTATTAAAGATTATATATAATAGTTATAATTATTACATGTACTAGAGTAGTACTAGAGTTTAATATGGCCAAACAATTGTCTTATTATAGTAAAATTCTTATATCCATACTGGAATATTTATTAAGACAATATGGTGGCCTATTTAAAAAGAAATTCAGGTGTAATAGAAAATAATTATAAGTTTCAGCATTATTTACTTTTTAAAAAAAAATTCTATTTTTAATTATTGCTTTAATATTTTAATGAAGTTTTGAATTTAAAAAAAATTACTTTTTCTACCTCTAAATATTGAATTACTATATTAAATATATTTTATTGTTATTATTATTATAATGACAATAATATATACGCTTATTATTATGTTATTTATTATTATTATTTTGTATTAGATATTTTTATTACATAAAGAGCACAAGACCTTAAATAGCGTTTGCAAAGAAATACTACTATAGCCAAAAAGTAAGACCAATTTTCAATTTAAAATTCCAGGAGATTATGGAATTCCAATTTCTTTTCTTTTTAGGTTGTTGGCACTGTCTTTGACATCTGTGTGAAATACCACGTCAAAATATTCATTAGTGTTTGAGTTACGCTTGGCTTTGTGAGACGCTAAAACTGATTCAGGTCGAGTTTTGAAATGTATGAATTAATTGAGCAAAGAACTTGCATTACATTTTGTTTGCAGAAACGTATAGAATGTTGCAGAAGGCATTCGGTGAACATTTCTAAATCAGAAATAAATGTTTGAAGTGGTATAAAAGTTCAAAGAAGGCAGAGAACGCATTGAAGACGAAGACCCCTCTGGTCTATCACCAACCTCAACCGACGAAGTTCACATCCAAAAAATTAAAGATTTGGTGCTTGCAAACCTGTCGATTTAAAATTAGAGACCTTGCGGATGATGTTGGAATTTCAAAGAATCGGTGAATTCCATTTTGGGCATCAAATGCGTCAAATCTCGATTGGTGCCGAAAACACTGAATGCGCCAGATCACACAGCATTGATCGAATCACCATTTTGAATCGACTGGAGAGATTCAACGTGAATCGCCGCGTGCTTTGAAGGTCATCCCTGCCGATGACTTTTAGTCTTTTTACTTTGAGGATTGGAAAAAGTTGGCATAAGTGCATTGTGTCCGGGGGGGATTACTTTGAAGGCGATAAAATAAATTTTTTTTTTTTTTTTTCAAAAAGAGGTTTTTAAAAAAATTGGGTTTTTGGGCACTAGTAAAAAAAAGGAATATCAGAATTCTCACATAGAATTGAGAACACATAAATATTGTCACATGAAAATTGAGAACTCATTAATCTCACTGATATCAGTGACTTTATCAATGAGATTTTTTTCAGGAATTCATCCATCTATCTTAACAAATGGGTAACATTTTTCTGACATACTTGCTAATATAAATCTACCTCAGTTCTAGATTTAACCATATGTTTAAAAGAAATATTCACTTCCCGCCTTCTTTTATTACTTCCTTTACGTGCGTGATTAATATGGAAATAATTTAGCCGCAGATACTAAATTTTTATATATTTTAATGTGCAATCCATTATTTGTGATGAGCCCCTACCTCATAAACACGTCAACTCAACATTTTTTTCTACAATGAATAAGCATATGCATGCCATACATCTCATTTATGTCAGTGTTATGAATAATTATCCCATATATACTGCCGAAATAAATTGTGAAATGTATTTTGCCTGTTTCTATGTTGTTTTATTGTAAAATAAAGAAAAATATCTCAAAAGGGATATACTCCACTAAAAAATTAAATATAAAATACAGTAAATTACAATTTAAAGTAGCAATAAATTTTTATTCTTTTAAATTTTGTATTTTCTTCTTTTTTAAAGTATTCAACTATCTTGCCCATATTTTTTTAATTATGAGGTATTGCACATTTATTTGTTCTAAATTAGTTAGTCAAAAGAGATGAATTGTCAGGGAGTTAATATCATAAATTTAAAAAATTCATTAATATGTTTTTTTTTTTATAAAACATTAGTTGTGATGTTGTATTTTAATACGTTTGACTAACATAAAAAAATTAACGTTACAAAATATAAGAAAACCATAAAAAACTCAAGATGTACAGTTGCACAACATATATGTTAAAAATCATAAATTAATTTAGTTTTTATTTAAATTTCATTTTATTTGCTGTACTAATTTCCGTATATAAGAGATAATAGAGTTGACATGGTCACAGAAATGTTTTACTATAATGGAAGATATTACATAAAATTATATATATTTTACATTATAGTAAAATATTATAAGATATAATATAAGAATATATTATATTGTACACAATATATATTAAAATTTAGTTTTATTTAAATTATATTTTACTTCTAAATCTATCTTATTATTAAAATTAATTTATCTTATATTTTAGTAGGTTTTTAAGAGATGAGGACAGAACTGCTTTACATAATAGAAGATATTATATAAATTGTGAGTACACTGCACTCTAAAGAAATAACATTAGTCTGAATTGTTAAGAAAACGTGTTTCTTTAAAAACAGTCAGACAGGGGAACAATCCAATTAAACTAATATTTTCTGAATTACATTCCAGAGTAGCGTAGATCTCGTTTTTTGTTTTATTTTTGTGCATAAGAAGTGAATGGACAAAAACTTAAAACGGAATTCTGTTTAGGAGAGACGTGTACATTGGATGTTTGAACAAGAAAGCACTCCATTTCACCGCGTCACACAGCTCCTCCCATGAATGACAGGGTGGACGGTCCACAAGGCTGTCCAAAGTCCACATCGCCGCTTCATACCCTTCTCACAATGGATCTGTTTGCTGTCCCTAAGAATACGTTCATTGTATTTGCTTCGCAGTCTCATTTTCCTATGGTTTTTAAAAATAAATTTTTTTCTTTTGTTATAGTATAGATTAAAGTGAAATGATATACTCCACAATAGATGATCAATATATTCCACAATAGATGTTTTTTAGCAATATTTAAAAATATAGCAATTACTTTGTGTATCATTACATAAATTATTTTGAATCGTCAAAATATAGGGTGGATTTAAAGTAGTAGTAAAATATGTGTATGGAATATATTTTACTGCTACTATATGTATTGAAAAGGAATATATTAAATTTCTGAAGAATAATATATATTTTTAGTTTTTCATCTTTTGAGTTTTGAAAATATAGTATAGATTGAGCGACAATGCATTGTTGTTTACGAATTTCAGAGGGGTCAAATGCAACAAATATATATATATTCAATTAGAAATATACAAGTATATACAATCATTAACAAACATATACAGTTTATACATTATATGCACATAAAATATATTAAATATTTAAATTGTTGCCATAGATATATAACATACAAATGTATGAAAAACATTTGAGAATATTTAAAAATATAATTATAGATTAATTTTTATTAATTATAGATTAAAAAAATACAAATGCGTAGAGATATCCTCGCTGAAGGTTATCTGATAAATGTTGAGAAGTCAACTTACTAAGCAGAAAATTTATATATGAAATATTTCAATATAAGTTTTTAATATCTTAGCCTTCAAAATGACAAAATATGTATGCTATTTTATAACGATTCAGAAAGCATTGAAAAACATTTTAATGCCTAATTTTCTTACTGCAAAAAGATTGAAACACTTTCCAAATTGTTATCACAGCCTGGATTACTTTTTTTTTTTTTTTTTAGTTTCTCAGACTAAAAAAGTCATGAATCAAGTCATCATGACAAGCCAAATATGCCTATGAGTCCACAACCATCCAATAATTGCTCTTCCAAAACTTTCCATTGAGGCTAAAGGGGTGTATTTAGCTGGTATTGAATCCCTTGGTTCCCGAAATCAATACATAAACGAACGGTTTGGTCTTTTATTTTTTGCTATCCCAATCAGAAGAATAATCGATCCTTCTTGTGCGCTTTCACCTCTAGTTACAGATATTTTCTTTGTTCTAGAGAACCAAGATGCACCGGTTATAATGAGGTTCTAATGTAATGATTGGGTTAAGTCGGGCCACTTTATACCTAATTTAGAAAATTGGCTGGTTACTGGATTTGCCTTTCCTTTTATCTCTATCTTAGTTATTTTCGCTTGTTTGACTTTAACTCTAAACAAAAATTCTGTTGTTCTAAAAAAAAACTTTTTAATTAAAGTTAATCTGAAATATGTTGAACTTTTTATTTCAATTTTTCTTAAAAGAGGAGCAAATAAAGGATATTCCGACTCACAACCATGAGTTTAATTTATCCTTCTCAAAAATCCAAGTTTAATCTGTTAATTTCATATCTTCACTTACTATCCTAACACACACCATTCAATTTAATGCTATCTATTGTGTACGCAAATTTATTGACTGGAAAACCAATTGAATGTAAATGATTGATTTTGAAGTTTTACTTATATTTTGGGGATATATTCTGCCAATAGGAATTTATTGGCGTGCAATATGGAAAAATAAGCATTTATCTGATTTCCACAGATCATGGCAGCCTGGCGGTTAGTTAAATGCGTTTCTATATATAGTTGTTAACAGATAAAATTTCGAAATCTATGCCTTCTCTATAATGTAGTCAGGAGAAGTTTTGGTTAGTTAATTATGGTACATAGGGCTGAAATTTTGATTAGAGAATATCATAGCTATAACAGAAGAAAGGAAGATTATATTATTGATTTCCATTGGATTATGCTAACCTCATTTCATCGGCGCAGCTGTGGATGCTAATCTTGTTCCTTTGGTAGGCACATGAAGAAGGGCATGTGTGAAGAAGGACATCGACATTGACATCGATTGTTTCTTATTAAAAACACGAGAAAGCAAGAATGATACTTTCTTAGGAAAGACTGTACCTGACTGCACTGATGTATGAATGCAGACGGACGGAGAATAAAGGTGTGGAGGTTGTTTTGGGGGCTGGACAGTCTTTGATCCATTGTCATCTTGCAAAAAAAAATTCTTAATATCTTTATTTACTTAAATATTCTAAGAGATGTATTCTGAAAGAGTTTGATAAGCACATCAATGTTTTTTTGCATATTGTGTCCAAATTGGTTTGCGCATGAATCCTTTTAATTACACATGGTTTCAAATATAACAAAAGCAATGTGCATCAGTATCTAAACTATGGAATTATGAATGCTAGATCAATTACAAAACGCTATTTCACAAACAAAATACATAAATCTAATTAAATATGAGTTTGTTACTGTTAAAACTCTTTTTTTTTTTTCTCAAAATGAATATTTCACGTTATTAAATAATTGCCAACAGCAATTGGCATTTATTTTTACTTGTATACACATTTATAAAATATTCTTTAAATAAACATTTAATTTTGACAATTTCGACCTTTTATTCATCTTACAACCAATGCACTTTGTCATATTTGGGATCTAATTAAAATTATTTAATTAAAAATTACTTTACCAGCACTTTTTTAATAAATTTTATCTTACTTTTTATTTTACGGGATTAAACTTCTTATAATTTAATAAAAATACTTAACAAGATTGTCGGATAAATTTCCACCTTGACTACCGTATTTACTTTACTTTAATTTATGGTTTAACTTTAAACTTAAAGTTATAACTTCCATCAGTGAAATATTTTGGAAAAATAATCTTAATTAAATATCTTGAGAAAACTTTAATGGCTGATTTAAAGTATGTTTACTTTCCAAACGAATTTAATTAAATGGTACCAGGAGAAGATTTTTTTTATGTATTTTGAGTGCATTTCCGTAATAAGCAACAAATTAATTATGACAAATTATTTTATACTAATTAATTAAATTCTTCTCAGCTAAAAAATTTAATATCCATTGTATTGACTATCCTGTTTAAATATTAACGGTTTACCAGAAAATTAATATTTTAATAAAGATCTTTCTTGGATGCCGCTAAACTCAATTATACAAACACAATACCAAAAGGAAGGCAATATTTGCAAATTATATATTTGAATGACTATCCTTTAGTAAATATTAAAGATGTTTTCAACATTATTAATGGCCTCATCACGTGGGCTATGTTGTTTGTCTGCAGTTACAAAATTTAGTTTAAATTGAATAATATCACTCATAATATCTTACAGAAATAATTGACGTTCTTTTTTAAACTTACTGTTGAAAATTCATCGAGAACTGAACACATTTAAATTCCTTGAATTTCATTAAAAAAGAAAAAAAAGTGTACTTGGCCAAAGTTCTTTTCTATGACAGGGAATAAATTGAGGAAAATAATATTGTCATGCATTACCTGACGTTCCTTGTAATAATTTACTACAGCCTACGGTATTGTGGTACTTTTATAGTTCCAGCAAATTTGAATCAGTATTGAATACTCTAGAGGACTTACACTAACTTCCTATCGCACTAGAATCAAAAATACGATTGCAGAATGATCAAATATCTCCCACGTTTCAGTTGAAATCGGTCGTAAAACGACAATTGCCGACGTTCCAGATCCATTCGGAATCTCGAGATAAGATCTCGAGGAGTCTATTTATCCTTAGACGAAGAAGATTCTTAACAAAGGTACTTCTCCTACCTCTTTTGAATTGAGAGCTGGAATGCAAGACGAATGTTGTCTCCCTTTTTGAAGAAATATTGCACGGAATTCGCCTTTGCTTCTGCTGGAATGCAGTGGTACTATTCTTACTTAAAGTGAAACTGAAGACAAGTCTTTTATTCAAGTAAAAGTATACCAAAGGATTTAAAAGATAGGTTAAAAAACAACTACAATTTACATTATACAGCAAATACAAAATATTATTTAGATTACATCTTGGATAGAATATTTTTCACATACTTAATCAAAAAATTAAAAGAAAAACTTTTTATAAGATATTAAACAATAAGAGATTTTTATTTAAAATACAAAAGTAAGAAAGCTGAATGAAATAAAAAAAAAGTAATTTTCTTTTAATAATATATCATAAATGATTCGACAAGCTATTTGGTTTAAGGTAACTGAAAAGTAAAAATGGCTTACACAAAAGTACGCCACATATAATTCGTCAACAAATCTAAACAGATCATATCCAATTACAGGCATTCCATTTATTTTATTAGAACGAAGGAAACAAACATGTCCGTTTTTTTAACCTCGACGGCCTGAAAGTAAATACTATAAAATTCCTTTTCTGACTTGTTCGATTTCATTCTACATCAAAAAAAATGCACATTCAGAAAGATGTGGATTGCAATATGTGACAGGCAAAGAAAATATGAAATGGATGGGTTGGTAGCGGCAATAAAATTAAAAGAGGAAATTAAAAGAATTCAAGAGAGAATTTTCTACTTTTGTGATAGACACTGACTACAGTTAAGATGAAAGATGTCTAACATGTTTATTAAAATGCTTTAAGATTTAAATTATCCTCGTGATTTATTAGATGATATTTATCATATATTATTTTTACTACTTTTTATTTTCAGAGAAAGATTTATTTCCTTTTTAATAATACGTCGATTGCGGATACTGTACTACGCAAAACGCTTGTTCATAAAGATAACTAAAAATAACAAGAATAACTATATGTGTCCTTATGATATTCATCTACAAGGAAAACCGTTTACGAACCGAAAACTTCTTCAACGGTAAGTTAGCTTATGTCAAAGCCTAATATTTGGAAGAAAATTCGGTTTTTGGAAAATAATTGTGGATTTTTTTAATTGAAAAGTTTTTCACGTTACAAAATTAATGAACATGGTTTGCTGAAATTTTAGCAAATTTAATATTAAGCGGTAGTGTTTTTCTTGTGAGCCTTTTAACAATGTGTTTATGTATTGTTTTCGTTCATTTTATTTGAATCTGTTATTTGAGCTTATTTCTAACTTATTAAATTAAGGTGGACATACTCGTAGAAATCAGCTACCCCCATTCGGTGCAATGTATGAAGGACCGCAAATCTTTCCTTTATCTATATCTCACGGATGGTAAAACTATTTGGACATAAAGCGATCTCTTTCATCACACCCGCTTCTTGTTTCTTTTCCTCTCGTCTCGGATATCTCGTTCGGATCAGAGCGATCCATTTCATCTCTGCCTCTTTACTTTCGCGCCCAATCACAGACATGGATGGGGATGTCTCCTCAATTTCGCAGGTCAAATGTTGATTTTCTGATTTCTTCTGCGCTTGTCTTCTTCCTAAAGAACTGGAAAGTTTCAGCCTTCGAAAGAGAAAATAAAGACTGGCTTACATTGCCTATTTGTTCTGTATAGAGAAAGAGTGGTTTTGTCTAGATTGTTATCCTGTATATTTGCAACGGGTTGATTGAATTTTAATAAAAAAAAATATTGATCTAAAGTATTTTTTGGAATTACTTTATATTTTACACTTATTTGTCACACAAATATGAACAAAAAATGATCTAGAAATATATTTAACTGTTGAATTATTTTTATTAAATTCATATGAAAACTTGAAAAACCTTTCATATGAAACATATTTTCTTTTAAGTATGTCTTTTTTATGTGACATATCGTAATTTATTCATAGATGGAGAAAAAGGAAGACAACTTCTGTTGGGATGGAGCACTCGTAGATAGAAGCATAAATTGACTCCGTGTCCCTGAAGAAAGACGGTACTGGCTTCCGGAAGAACTTCTCCGCACTTGCACATTCTATAGGAGTTACTCGGAAAACTCCCTCCATGTAGACCGATTTACGAGGTAAGATGCTGAACGTCACAAACGCCATCGATGCGCCTCTTTTTTGAAACACTCTCTACAACAATGCCGCCAGCGGATTGAACCTCAGCCCTGATGCTCACCAGCGGCGCACATTGCCACTGAGCCACTGAACCGCAAGTCGTGCAATCAATAAATAAAGAAGTAATATAATTCACTAGATATAATGTTTTGTTTATATTATAATCAGAGACAAATTGTTATTTTACAAACCCCTAATTAGAAGTCATACATAAAATCCAAAGAAAAACCACAGAATTCTATCCAGAGAAGGAATTTCAATTTCCATTCCCAACATACCTCAAAAGATCCAATCTTTCGGAAGACGATATCTGCTCCTGTGGAGGAACTTGAGAACCATTCCACTATGCAATTGTTTGCCCTTTTACAGAATCATGGAATCTTGAAATACACTCTCAGATTTTTACAGTCAATGGTACAGAAATATAATTTACGACATATGGGTCAAATGCATATACAGCATATGGAAAATCTTCAAATTAATGAACTTTATAGAAGACAATTAACATTAATCCTTCAAGAAACCATACATCTAAGATATAAATTGAACTTTATATGTCCATTTTATCAAGAGTCAAAAGACTCATTTTTATCCCATTTCTCAACAAAAGTTTTCATTCTTAGTAGAATAAAAGCCATCCTAATATTTTGGGTGCAACGTGAAACTTCATTTAAAAGGTTTATCCCCATCATATATTTGATTATAGTATAAACGTTTATATTGTTAGTTGAAAGTACATTTCGTATAAAAATGAATTGAAAAAATTAAAAATTGTTTAACGCCTTATTCAAACCCATCACAATCAATTATGTGGTTATTCTCCGATACAAATATGCATAATGTAATACTTTTCTTGCTACCTAACACAAATATATATATATATATATATATATATATATATATATATATAATATTTGCATTAAAACGTAGTAAGTCAAATGAATTAAAATTACGTTAAATAAAGGAATTAATAAACACCTTAAATATGAAATTTTTAAAAAATTCCATAAATAAAAAACAAATGCAAATTAACTAACAGCATACTAGATATCGACAAGTACTTATATTTTATTATATAAATCAGAGACTTAACCAGACAAAAGCATAAACTGTTAGTATTGCTACAATGTCTTTTACAAAGTACCTTCCATGTACCCATCACACCACAGTTAGATATCAAACAACATTCCTTCTTTTAAAATCTTCTGGACACCGTCCTTTAGTGCCTCATATTTCCATCTACAATCACCTTGTTAAGTACCTTGTAAGTTTCCACCGATACAATTCATTAATGGGCGCCAAGAAACGGAATTCCGAATCGATTGATTATTGGACGGGATGTCCTCGTCTGAGGTTTATGGTACGTCCCTGTTTATGTCTTCCTTTCTTAGGCAGATCCTTCCAACGCAATAGTGCGGATTCTTGCTAGTCTGGTTTCATTATAGGAGTGTATTAAAAAATTCTTGAAACTAATGAAATCCTCTTTGAAAAAAATCTGAAATACACTCATGTCCATAAATTAAGGATAATTCAGAATCACACAGAAATTGAACTCTAAAATAAAAATTTCACTTGTAGAATTATCACACACATCTTGAAGAAGAATATGCAAAAATACAGGAAACCACCAGAGGGCGCAGATAGTACGCCACAATGACGAGCGTGTAAGAGAGGGGTATATAAGGAATGGTGGCAAAGAAGTAAAATAGTTCACAAGCGCTTTAAAAGCCTTTCAGTGCAATAACCGCATAGTTATGGCATAAAGGAAGCATTTGGAAGATTTTTTACGTGGTAGAATTATCGGACGACTGGAATGTGGACGTACCCAGCTGGAAGTATCCGAGAAACTTGGAACCGCCCAGAGTGTCATCTCCAGGCTTTGGCAACGATTCCAAGATGATGGTAATGTGAGTAGATGTTACAGCACAGGTCGCCCCCGAGTTACAACGCCGAATGAGGACCGGTATTTAGCAGTTACTGCCAAAAGAAACAGACGAAGCAGAGCATCAGACCTGTCTCGTCAGCTCTCTTCAGCTACCGGTACGACAGTTTCAAGGCAGACCGTGTACAGACACTTAGGGCACATTGGTCTATATGCTCGTAGGCCTGTCAGATGTGTTCCACTTAACGCAACTCACTGTCGCCTGCGATTAACCTGGAGTAGAGAGCATGCATTGTGGACACCGCAACAGTGGTCTGGTGTGATGTTTTCCTTCGAGTCCAGGTTTAGTTTGCAGTCTGATTCTCGCCGGACTTTCTTATGGAGAGCGCCAGGTACCCGTTACCACCAAGAGAACACCATTGAACGACACCGTTACTGTGGTGCAGGATGGCTCGTTTGGGGGAGGAATTATTCTTGGTTCCAGAAATGACCTGCATGTTTAGAGTGTAACGATGACAGGCCACATCTATCGGATGTCATTCTGGAACAACATGTACGTTTGTTTCGGTGCGCCATGAGTGTTTAATTTCTGTTTATGGATGACAACGCCCGTCCTCACCATGCAAACATTGTAGACGAATGCCTTCAATTGGAGGATATCACCCGTATGGATTGGCCAGCATACTCACCGGACTTGAATCCAATAGAGCATGTGTGGGATATGCTTGGCCGACGAATTGCAGCCCGTCAACCCCCTCCCACCTGTACAACCGGAACTTCGGAGGGCATTGCTTGATGAGTGGTGTGATATTCCCCAAGATCAGATTGATAATTTGATACTCAGCATGCCTAGGTGTTGTAAGGCCTGTATTGCATCGTCCGGGAGACATACTCCATATTAACCATCATACTAACCATGTTATACTGTTTTTTGTATATAGGTTCTTTTTTGAAATTTGCTCCAGGGATTAAAAATCGCAAATTTTTATTAATTATGTCAAACATATAGCATCTTTTTTGCTCTTTACCTTTTGTTTAATAAATAGACTTCACAAATAAGTCAAATTTGTTTTGCTTCTGTCTCTTTCTTTGCCTGAACTTCATTATCCTTAATTTATGGACATGAGTGTATATTGCAATAGCATTGTAGAAATCATTTTAAAATTCTAAATAATTTGAATATTTTTCTCTTATAATCCACAACAGGATTATTTATTTATGGTGATGTATTGTTTTGGAATTTTTGTATTTTTTTAAAACTTTTCTAATGATCGCCATATTGTATTATGCATGTCAATAGCATATTTAAGAATATTTAATAACAAGATTCCTTTATATATCATCATTTTTAATTATAAATTATTTATTTATGTTAATATGTTCTCCATTAAGTTTGTAAATGTACTGTCCTTCATATATGTAAATATGCTCTCTGTCTCTCTCACTTGTTTGGCATTTTAGCCAGGTTGTTTTGGATTTTTTTTCCTAGAAAATATTATTTTTCATCTGTCATACACTTTCACGTTTACACGTTTTCACGTTACACTTTCATGTTATTTGTTGATACACTTTGTAATTGTACTTATTTTTGCATATTTTAAATTTTATACAACTTTTTATATAGTTAAACATTTTATCCTTTTATTTTTAATCTTAATTGGGATTCGAAATCTTCCCTGAGTAATCAAAGGAATTAAGACGTTTATTCCTTAATATATACCTAGAATGTACACTGTAAAAGCATGATAACATTAATTTGTCCCAGAAAATAACTAAACTAACAATTGCAAGAAAAAAACGTGATTTAAAACAGGAAGGGGAAGAACTATCGAAGAATTTTTACATTTCTCTCAAGGACTTGTGTTGGTTTCTTAACTTCAAATGCACATCTTGGATAGTCACGACTTGAGGGCCACAGTATTATATTATCGGATAGCAATCAGAAAAGTAAGAGCATTATGGTTTTTTGTAAGAGTTGAAAATAAAATTATCATGAGTGAACCCAGTTTGTCTAATATATTTGTGATATTTTGATTTTATTGTACTAATTCAAAAGTTTTAGGATCGCTTGCATATTGTGGGTTAGTTCTTGAAGGAATGTTAAGGTAAAATATAATCAGATGGAGTTGTTGTTTTGAAAAGTATAGATTGAGTGAATGTTATTCTTTGGGTCTTTGTAGTTTAATCTTTCCCCGTCACCATTTCAACGAATGTTCTACTAAAGTTGAAAATTAAGAATGTGACAGAATTACTTCTATTGTTTCAAAAAATATTGTAGTAGATAAATACATTTCGATGTCTCAATTAAGAGTCTGTAGTGTAAATTGTATTTCTATGTCTTAACTAAGAGTCCAAGACGTAAATCTGTAAAGATTTTAAATCATAATTGATAAGCTTTATATTATATTTTGAAGATTAAATTGAATTATCATATTAGTTTGAAAGATTTGTTTCTCTTTATAGACTGTAAAATTCTTTAAAAATATTATGTCAGCTTTCAATTTCAAATGTGGACAGGCTGCAGGTTGTTCACCTATTCTGAAAGTGAGATCGATCATCTTCTTGTTGTCAGATTGGCACTCGTCGCTTTGAGTTGGGTCGTCAAATCGGGGCGTTTCATGGAGATCGTAAAAGAACTTTGCACCGCAGAACTGCCGTAAAATTGGGGGAAAGCTCTTAAAAAGGAAGAGGTTGTGGAAATTTGTAACTTTTCTGAAATCTTAGATTTTATGTCCACCGCTTGGTTAAAAATCGTGCTTTAAGGAAACTGAAGTGCAAAAGATAAGATAACGTTGGATTTTTCTAAAATTGGATCGTAATGAAGCAAATTTTTATGAGCGAATCGACGTCTTTTTCTTTGAAGTTTTCTTTGTACTGTATAGTTTGTTAAATAAATCCATGAACACTCTAAACTACATTAATTTTGAATATTAAAATCTCCAATAAAACTTTTTCGCTAATTAAAGTCAGGTAAAACATTTTTACAAATACTTCGTTATGTTTATTATGCAAGATACATAAATTAAATATTTTATTTATCTATCAAGTTCTATTTGATAATATTTTAAAAAGAAATACAAATTTATGTAACGTGTGTAACGTACAATGTTCTTTATACATTTATAAAAATCTAAAAAGAAAAATAAATTTGTATAAATAAATTAATGATGTATTAAATTTAAAAATTTTTTGTATTGTAGAAAAATGGAATAATTGTTTATCTTAAGACAAATTTAATTTAAATTGTATTCTATGAATGTAACCAAATTAAAGTATTCATATCCCTATTGATTATGTTGACATTTGAACATATCGGTTTGAGATTTTACTTAATTTCATATAATACTTCAGCTTTGTGGATATAAAAATGTGCTATTTTTAAAAGTATTAATTCTTTTAAATTCAGGCATAAATATTTAATTTTCTTTTCCGATTCTTAAATATAATTCTTGTCTAGACTGGATTTTAAAAATGTTTGTTTTTAATCAGGTCACTAATCATTAAGCCCTTGATATTAGAGTCGTATATTTACTGTTTGTTTTTAAGCTCATAATGATGAATTTCCTTATATTCAGAAAATACAGAATTGATTTTGATTCCTCCGTTTCTGGTCTAGAAGAATTTATAGTCTTGAAATAAATAGCAATTAAATTTAAATTACTAAATATAATCGTAAATAAATCAGCAAAAAAAGAATATAATTCGAAAGGCACTTTTAACCATAAACAAATGTTGTTTCGTAATGCTGGGAACTTTTATTTGATATCATTTCCCATTAAAATGAAGGATATATTACAGATTCAGAATTACTTAGACGCTGCACTATAGGTCTGCTAAAAAGACTGCAGTTTACCGCTACAATATGAAATACAATTCCGTTTTGTGCCACAGGGGATTCATCCTCTCTATATTTATTTAGACGATTGTATTGGTGCCTCTGTGAGGCAACTGTTGAATGAGGGGGAGGACCGTTTACGATCTACTGATGCAGCATGATCTATTGGACTTGGTTTAGATTCCAAATCAAGGGGATAAGCAACATATTTATTTGGCCCAATAGAAAGACAGTCTCTACCCATCTCTTTTATTAAAACACGAAATAATTAATAAAACAATTACTAATAGTAGTAATTAATAAAACATGTCTATTTTCTAATTTTGAGAAATATACTTGCTTTATTTATAGCCTGATGGCGGAATGACTAGCACCCTGATGCTTGGTGCCACAGGACTCGGACTAGTCCCGGGGTGCTATGAATGATTGTAGTGGTCCGAATCCATTCAAACTTAAGCCTCGCTCTAATATGGTTGTAGAACAATAAGCGTATAGCTGACAACCCTAATCCATAAAAAGTCGTTTCGATATCTGCCAGTAGACAGACGACTTTGGTCCACTAAAGGGCTGTTGAAAAAATGAAGAAGATACGTGTTTTATTAGAGATGGATGAAAATTGCAGTTTAAACACTTTTAACTCATAATCTTTTAAAGTCTAAATTAATAAAAAAAATTAACTTTTGGCATGGAAAAATTATACCATATTTTTTTCCTAATGCAGCTGGCAAACACTTAGACAACTTGGTTTTGGATGCCTTAAGGCAAGCGCTGCACAGACGTACTCACTTTGCATTACCCAGAGGCGCGTGTAACTTGAAGATAAGCATTGCGGAGTAACATTGCCCCCGCAACGCTCTACGATCCTATTAGGACCGGGACCTACGGTCTAAAGTGGATTCCGAACCACTACAAACATCCATGGCACCGCCGGGACTCGAACCCGAAACCTGTGGTACCGAGCGCCAGAGCGCTAGCCACTCGGCCATTCAGGCCCATATTATACCATAATAAAATGATAAAAACTATAAGTCAAATAAAGCGTTTCAATAAAGACAAAGTAATGTTTAATTTTATAGATTTGATTAATTTATTAGAGGATAATCATAGACAAAAAGGTAAATAACTCAGACCTCACTTTAGTAAAGATAGAAGTTTATTTTCTAGCTGCAGAACTTTAATTTTGTGTTTACACATCTCATTTTTATGCTAATGGATTACTGATAAGTATTTGGAGGTTTATTTATCATTGGCTTATTCATAAGAGTTGACAGAAATAATCTTTCCTGGTAATCGGATTTCATGCCTATTTATGAATTTCGGATTAGAGACACAGCTCACACACATATATTAAATCCGTTCCAGAGGAGTACTTCTGCAACAATAAATCGTTACATTATTTTTGATAGATCTGAAAGTAAATTTATTAGATTAAAAGCAAATTTATGGATTAAAAAGTAAATTTATTCCAAAAACAATTTTTAATGTAACAATCTTTGATTTTGGAAGTGCATATTCTATGAATCCAAAATTTTGAATAGCATTTATTTCCATCTGCAAGTCGAGAATTTTTAAACTTTTTTTCTAAAAGTAAATTACGGGATTCGTCTTATATCCGCATCCATTCATCTCGCAGAAAACGTTTTCATTTTTACGTATCTAGTCTCAAATCTCCAGATATCTCTAAATATAGCCGTTTTCATTTCTTTGATTTAAATTTAAGACTATGCATGAAAAAAATAAGTAAACTGAGTTATTCATTTTATGAAAATGAGTCGTTTAATTTCAAATTGTTTATACTGATAGTTTTCTGCATCTTCGCCAAAGCGAAGAACTGTCGCCAAATTTGCACGCGACTAATAAATAGTATAAAAATGTTTTCCGCTATTGCTATCACGTGCAGTTTGAAGTTCGCAGTATAAGAATTTATCTTTTCTGCTCAATTTTCTTACAGAAAATAAAATGGCCCAGAAAATAAGACTGGTAAAGCATTTCTGCACTGTTCTTAGGAAAACTATAAATTCTCAATCATAGAATTTCAGAAACATTTGTCAAAAAATATGGCGCAGCAGTCTGGAGAATTTATCTCGCGCACATGTTGTTGCGAATTGTGTATATTTCGAAAGTGCCGTACTTAAGGTTTCAAACAAGCAGCACCATCTATTATCAAACTCTGTAACTATTTTTAAAATTCTGCTATTGAAAATTGAATTGCTTTACCAGTCACACTGCAGCAAATCACTCTACTCTAATTAACATACCATCTTTTCGTACTTTTATTTTTATTCATTTTTAAATGGGCTAAAGAACCTTATTGTAGTTTATAATAGATTAAAAGTATTGTAGGAAAACAACATTAGATATAGCCATAAAATTTTTTTTTTTCTATGTCATTCAGAGCAGTAAACTTACAAGACATTCTGAAAATCTTTAGATACTACATAGTATATAATGTATAGCTTTTGCTTATAATTTCTTAAAAATAATATTGCACTTCAATTATTGTGTTCATGAACCCAATAAATAACAAATGGCGTCTCTGGGACCCGTGGTTGTGGTAGAGCAGACCATGAATGCTACAGGGTATCTGTTCAACATCATTGCAGCACCAGTTGCACCCTTACATGGCCTCTGTTTTCCAGCTGGAAATGGAATATTCCAACAGGACAACACCCCTTGTTACAAGGCTAAAATTTTGTTGGAGTGGTTCCAGGAACGTGATGCTGAATTCCAGTTAATGTCCTGGCCGCCTAACTGACCGGATCTTAATCCGACAGAACACATTTGGGATGTCCTGGGACGGCAGCTCAGAGTTCAAAGGCTACCAATTCGCAATATCTCGGATTTGCGTGACCGTTGCTTAAACATCTGGTACAATCTGTCTCCGGCCATCTACCAAAGACTTGTGGCATCCATGCCAAGGTAGAGTGAAGCTGTGTTGCGCGCCAAAGGTGGGCCAACTCGTTATTGACAGGTGGTCATAATGTTTTGGCTCTTGAGTGTAGCTGTAGCTTATAATTTCATTAAAAACAATACTGCACTTCATTAATCGTGTTTTTGAACCCAATAAATAATAATAATAAATGATACCACATAACAATTATCTTAGCATACTATTGTATGTAAAACATTTATTAAACATAAATTATTCAATAACAATCACAGCTATTATGAGCTATAGATGCTTAGCCTATAGCTGTTGCGTATTATTTCGTCAAAAACAATATAGAACCAGATAATAGTTATCTTAGTATACAATTGTGTGTAAACCATTTTATAACTGAGAAAATTATTAGATTTCAATCAAAGTTATTATTAGATAACTCTCATAGCTAGTGTGTAGCTGTTGCTTATAATTTCGTCAAAAACAATGTTGTACTTTATTAATTGTGTTCCTGCATCTAATAAATATTTATGACGAATTTTACTAGATAAAAATTATCTTGATTTGTAATTGTGGGTAAAAAATTCGAGAAATTTATTGAATAACAATGAAAGTTATTTTTTATTTGATGCGATATATCTAAAAAAATTCAACCCACACAACAATAAAATAAATCAAGTGCAAATACATATCTACATCACTAAAATCACATGTAACATAATAGTGAAAATTTCTTTTCCTTAAGCAAAATTATACTTTGAATAGAAATATCTTATTAAACAGCATATAGAATTTCTAAATATTTCCTAGAGTTGTTCAGGTGAAGAAATAGACCATTTAAAAATATTCCAGCGCCGACCCTTTGATTACCATGCTTCCTACAAAAAGCATGATCGTGGTCGGAAATCAAATTCGAATTTTTATTTCCTATTGTGAAAGAGGATTTAAAGAATTTGAAATTCCACGACAGTTCCGTGTTGCCGGCGGTATTCTTTTCAGAAAGCATGTTTGCAAAAAGAACTCTCTCGCATAACTCTTTCTCCTGCTGCTGCTGTTGAGAATGACTCTTAAGGAAATGACTTCAGAAAATACAACGTTGTATTGGAAAAGAGAAAGCGATTCGAGTTTGGCAGTTCAATTCTTTCCATATCGTTAAGCAATATATGTTAGGAGTTCCATTTCTTTTCTTGCTACATCGAATCTGAAGGCTTAAACGACCGAGATGTTTTTTGTTTATTTGAATTTTTCCTTTAAATTCTATATTTTAATATATGTGGGTATGTTATTTATGGTATTGAAGTCGAGCTAAATTAAATTGTTTTTTATGAAAACTTTCTTACTATAAAGGCTGTTGACATTTGAGGGCCTAAAGTGCATTTTAAAAATGTGCTTTAGTGATATGATTTGTACATGAAAGAGTAGTGAGCGTTAATGCGAGGAAAAAAATATACAATGTTTAATATGATTGTTTAATATGAGGGCCAAAATATACATTATTATATTTTAATAGAATATTGGATACATTAAGTATGTATTGTAATTTTGATATTTATATATTTTAAACTTAAAATTGTGTAATGGATTATTTAATTTTAGAAACATTACAATTAGTAAATGCTTTCAAAACGAAAGTCAATTTATGCAATATATTTCTATATAAATTTTTAGTATAAACAAAAATAACACTTCTTAACATTTCTTAAAATTATATCGTATATGAACCCAATAAATATTTATGACGAATGGAACAAGATAATAATTAATTTATATAATTCTGTATAAATCATTTATAAATTAGAAAAGTATTAGATAACAATCAAAGCTATTATCAGATAGCTATTAAGGTTAATGGATATATGTTGCTTATAATTTCGTTAAAAACAATACCGCACTTCATTAATCGGGCATATGAACCCATTAAATATTTATAACAAATGGTACAAAATAGTAATTACCTTAGCATGCTGGTGTGTGTAAAACATTTTTATAATATAGAGAAAGTTATTCGATAACAATGAAAGCTATTGTTTTATTTGTTGAATTATATATAAATAAAGAATTAAACTCACACAACAACCTGTAAAATAAAATAGACTGTAATATAAGTAAACTTTTTAAGCAAATATATTGATATATATTACCGAAATTACCTGTAACATAAAAGTGACAATTTATTTACCTTAAGCGAAACTATACTTAAATATAAATACCCTATTAAACTACATAAAGGATTTCTAAATATTTCACTGAGTTGTTCAGGTTAAGAAATGTGCCATTTAAAAGATTTTCAGGCCCGACCCTTTGAGTACCATAATTCCTACAAAGCATGATCGTGGTCGGAAATCAAATTCGAATTTTTATTTCCTATTGTGAAAAGAGGATTTAAAGAATTTGAAATTCCGCGACAGTTTCTTGTCGCCGACGGTATTCTTTTTCAGAAAGCATGTTTGCAAAGAATTCTCTGGCATAATTCATTCTCCTGCTGTTGTTGAGAAAGGACTCTTAAGGAAATGACTTCGGGAAATACAACATCGTATTGGAAAGAGAGATCTATTCGAGTTTGGAAATTTCGATTCCTTTCATATCGTTAAATATTATATGTTACAAGTTCCATTCCTTTCCTTGCTACATCGATTCTACAGGCTTAAACGATCAAGATGTTATTTTATTTAATGATGTTTTCCCTTTCAATTCCATGTTTTAATATAGGGAAGTTACTTTTAGTATTGAAGTTTTCCCAAATTGAAATTGCTTTTTATGAAACTTTTTTACTATATAAAAAATTGCTTAAATATATTTTGCAAAGTACTTGAGTAATACGATTTGTGTAGAAAAGAGTAGTAAACAGTATTTAAAATGAGGAAAAAATTATTCGTTCTTATAGTTTGATAAAATAGTATTTAATACATTAGAGCATATATTTTTAAATTTCATACTATTTATATATTTTTAAATTAATATTTAGTAATGGATTATTTAATTTAAGAAGCATTAAAATATGTTAAGGCTTGTAACACGAAAGTCAATTTATACAGCCCTATTTCTTCTATACTGAATGCGGCCTTATGGCCTACACTGTAAAAAAAGACAACATATCTTGGAATCTGCGAATAGGCAGACGGTCATTGTCCCACTATGGGGTTGAATCTGCATTAAAGAAGAATGGGTTAAAATCTAGGATCCTGCCTTTTGTGTCAAACACATCGCCAACTTGGTAAGTAAGCATAGAAATGAATGGACGAGGTAGTTTGCACGGTAAAATGATATTACGCCAAAAATCCTTTACTGGGTTGCCAAATCGCCAAGTAAACAGACAAAATAACTGCCGAAGTTCGGTGTCATTGTAAAATGCTATTTCGCCAAAATTTAAAGCCAAACAGTGCTTTACGCCAACATTAGTAGCCAAATAGCTATTACGTCAAAGTTTATTCCTGAAAAGGCTTTGAAGCCAAAGTTTATCGCTTTAACGCCAAATATTATCACTATCCTGCCAAAATTTTAATCTTCAAAATGCAAAATTTAATGATTTATCGCCAACATTTATCGCTTTATAGCCATTTTCTGTGAGCAAATTTTGTTATATAACTTCTTTTAAGCCAAAAAATGCTTTATCGCCAATATTTATCGCTTTAGGGCCAGATTTTTTCACTAAGTGAATCTTTTTTTTGAAGTGATTTTACGCCAAAAGTTAATGCTTTATCGCCAAATTTTTATCACTAAAATTTTTTATCTCTGGAATCATGTCATGTTATATCATGTCTATATAATTACCAAATTTTCAAAATTACTTGCAATTAATTGAGGAAAATTATTCATAAAAAATGCTGAAAATTGTAGAAAAAAATCAGATATTAATCCAGAAAATATCAATCTATATCAGTAGCAGAACATTACTGGAATAATATGCAATTTTGAACTGTTTTCTTTGTACACTTTTTTATAAAAAAAAAATAATGTGACGTAATAAACATGATAAATTGTAATGCTTATTCTTTATATTCCTGAATAGAATTTAGTTTCTATTAAAATTTAATTGTCCTTATACTTCCAATTGCATGTTTAAGTGATACTAGAGATTGTTATGGCCATAAAATTCCTTTATTATAGTAAAATACTTGTATCCATAGCGGTATATTTAATAATATAGTGGCATATTAAATAATCTGAAAGAGCACTGTTAAATATTTATCATAACATAATAAACCAACATAATAAACTTTTTAAACAATTCATATTTTATTTATTGTATTAAAAATTGTGTATAAGTTTTTAATTATATAAAAAAATTACTTTTTCTTCCCTTCGTGTATTGAATTACTTTATTAAACATATATTATAGATATTATTATTACATGTTTAAATGATACTAGGGTGGTTGGGGCCATAAAATTGCCTTATTATAGTAAAATACTTATATCCACAAGGATATTTCTATTAAGATAATAATATGGTGGAATATTTAAATAAATTGCAGAAGCAATACGAAATATTTATAAGTTTCAACATAATAGACTTATTTTAATTATTGTATTACAATTTTCTATAAGTTTTCAATTTTAGAAGAAAATTACTTTTAATATACTTCCTTTATTGAATTACTCTATTAAAGAATATATATTATTGTTAGTATTATTTTATAGTAAACAATAATATATAAAGCTTATCATTAGATTATTTATTATTATTACTGTTTCTGCTGAATATCTTTATACCAGACATGAAATTTTGTTTGCAAAGAAATTAAATGAATATCAATCTTCTCGCCTAAGCTTGTAATATCAATGAAATAAAAGATTTTTTCCAGAAGTGCATCCATCTATCTTAACAAATGGATATCATATTTCTCACGTACCTGCAGATATAACTCTATTATAAATCAATCTCAATTTTAGATTTAACTATGAGTTTACTAAGAAAACGTCACTTCCTGCGTTCTATTATTACTTCATTTACACTGAAGTGACAAAAGTCATGGGATACCTCTTAATATCGTGTCGGCCCTCCTTTCGCCCGGCGAAGTGCAGCAACTCGACGTGGCATGGACTCAACAAGTCGTTGGAAGTCTTCTGCAGGGAATATTGAGCCATGCTGTCTCGATAGACGTCCATAATTGTGAAAGCGTTGATGGTGCAGGATTTTGGGCACGAACAGACCTCTCGATGATGTCCCATAAATGCTCGATGGGATTCATGTCGGGCGATCTAGGTGGCCATATCATTCGTTGGAATTTTACAGAATGTTTTTCAAATCCAATCGCGGACAGTTGTGGCCCGGTGACATGGCGCATTGTCATCCATAAAAATCCCATCGTTGTTTGGGTACATGAAGTCCATGAATGGCTGCAAGTGATCTCCAAGTAGCTGAACATAAGCATTTCCAGTCAATGTTCGGTCCAGTCGCACCAGAGGACCAAGTCCATGCCTTGAAAAAACAGCCCACACCATTGGAGCCACCACCAGCTTATAGTTTGCTGACAGTTTGGGTCCATGGCTTCGTGGGGTCTGCGCCACACTCGAACCCTACCATCTGCTCTTACCAACTGAAATCACTCATCGGACCAGGCCACGGTTTTCCATTCATCTAGGGACCAACCGATATTCTCACGTGCCCACGAGTCGCTGCAAGCGATGTCGTTCTGTTAGTAAGGCACTCGAGTCAGTCTTCTGCTGAAATAGCCCAAGAAAGCCAAATTTCTCGGCACAGTTCTAACAGACAAGTCCCTTGTACGTCCCACGTTGATTTCTGCGGTTATTTGACGTGTTGCTTATCTGTTGAATTTACGACTCTTTGCAGACGTCGCCGGTCTCGGTCGTTAAGTGCGGGCGGTCGACCACTGCGCTGTCCATGGTGGGATGTTATGCCTGAAATTTCATACTCTCGGCACACTCTTGACACAGTGGATCTGGGAATGTTGAATTCCCCTAACGATTTCGAAATGGCATGACCCATGCGTCTAGCTCCAACTAACATTCCGCGTTCAAAAGTCTGTTAATTCCCGTCGTGCGGTCATCATCACGTCAAAACCTCTTCACCCTTCAACAGAAATGAAAAATTCTGCGAAAGCACTGCGCAATATACCTGTTCTACGCGATGCTACTGCCATCTGAAAATTTGCATATTGCTATCCATGACTTTGTCACTTCAGTGTATATTCATGATTAATAACAGAATATTACTTGAGATGGCACTATATTTTTATATATTTTAATGTGCAATTCATTATTTGTGGGGAGCTCTACGTCATAAACACATCCCTTCATCATATTTCTACACTGAATTTGCAGGTCATATATCTCACTTATGTCAATGTTATGAATAATTTTCACATTTATGATGGCCAAAAGAAATTGTTACATATGCTTTGCCTGTTTTTTCTGTTCTTTATTGTAAAATAAATTTTCAAAAGGAGGATACTCCTCTAAAAAATGCAGTAAATTACAATTTAAAGTACCTATTAATTTTTATCATTCTAAATTTTTATCCATATTTTCTTCAATCTGCGCGTGAAACGTCTGTAATATATTTTAAAACACAATATTTCGAAACATATTAGACAGTATTTGTAATATTTAAAGGATCCGGCCATATATTTTTAGTAGTAAATATTGATCGTTTATTTTTTTTAAATTAGTTAATCGAAATAGAAGAATTAATGCCAGCAGTTAATAATCATAAATTTGATGTAAAAATTGATTAATACGTTTAAAAACCAGTTATAATTTTGTGTTTTCATTCTTTTGTAATTAGCGTTACAAAATAATGGGTCCATAAAAATTTCAAGATGTACTGTTGTACAAAATATATATTAAAAATCATTGATGAATTTAGTTTCATTTAAATTTCTTTTACTTATAGACTATTTTATATTACTGTAATAAATTATAAAACTTAATATTTTATAGAATATTAGAACATTTTTAAGGTTTTTTAAACGATTCTCTATCTTGCCCATATATTTTTTTATTAGATCTTTCTCCTTTTTTTAAAAAAAAAAAAATGTCATTCAAAATAGAAGAGGGCTAGAGTTAATATCACAAATTGAATGTAAGAATTCATCAATATATTTTTAAAATACGCCAATTGTAATGTTGTATATTCATCCATTTGGTACATATAAAAATTAGCATTACAAACCAATAGGTTCATGAAAGGCTCAAGTTGTACTGTAATACAAATTCTATATTAAAAATCATTAATGAATTTAGTTTTATTTAAATTTTATTTTACATATAGTCCTAACTTCTGTACTAATGGATAGTAGAGTTGATGTGGTCACAGAAATGTTTTACTATAATGGAAGGTATTATATAAATTGTATGTACGTATTGTATTGTATATATCTGACCTCTAAAGAAATAATATTAGTCTGGATAGTAAGAGAACGCGTTTCTTTAAAAACAGTTACACATGGGAACAATCCGCTTAAACTGATATTCTCTGAATTACATTGAGTAGTGTAAATCTCGCTTTCTAATTATACTTTACCTTTTGTGCCTCCAAAGTGAGTAGACAAAAAACATAAAACGGAATTCCTTTTGGAGAGACGTGTGCATTGGATGTTTGAACAAGAAAGCACTCTTCACCGCGTCACACAGCTCCTTCCGTGAGTGACAGGGTGGACGGTCCACAAGGCAGTCCAAAGTCTACATCTCCTCTTTATAGATTCCCACAATGGATCTGTTTGATGCCCCTCAAAGACTAAAAAAGAGAACCATTTTATTCATTTCGTCTTCACAAATTCCTATAGTTTTTAAAAAGGAATTTTCTTCCGTTGTAATAGCATAGAGAGAAAAGAAATACTTCACCAATTGATTGTCTTTCTTAGCATTATTTAAAAAAATTTTGTAATTACTGTGTGTGTTATTTTATAAATTAGTTGAAATATTTAAAAAACTGAATGGATTTAAAGTTTTAGTAAAATATATGTATGGAATCATTTACTTGCTTCGTATCGTAAAATTAACAGATTTTTAGGTTTCAAATGGATTGGTAACAAAAGTTTATAAAAGGAAAACTGCATGAAATATTATTGAATGCATTCTAAGAAGAAAATTGGTTTTAAGATTGCTTTTAACATATTACAAAAGCGATTTTCAATTAAAATCATTATTATCCTGCCCTTATTCGAAAGAAAAGGAAACTGTGGAGCTTACGAAATATCATAAGAATTGAAGCTTGATATTTTGTTAATTTATAGTCTAAATACAATAGGAAAATTTGTTATAAATATGAAATTCGTAATATAATTTGAATTTGTTTGTTTTTCACATAGAACTTTGAACTCAAATCATTATAATGTTTTTAAAAATAATTTATATTTTCTGAAATTATAAAGAAACTATTATAAGAAAAACTACGGTGGCTTGATTCAATTCAATCTACTACTACACCACACCACATCACTGTGTTTTAGAGCTGAGTTGCCCCTATACAGTTTGGGAATGATGTGGGTGGAATTGAATGAGCACATGATGGAGTAGGGAACATTATTCCAAAATTCAATTTTGGAGTTACAGAAGATGAACAATGAGGAAAATATTTACAAACCAGAATATAATAATAACCAAAAATTAAAATTAAAGAAAAACAAGAAGGAAGGGGGAGGGGGAAGGGATATGAGATGCCAGAATATATATAATATAGATGCACAAGGTTAATTATTAGAAAATTTTAATGGTAATGTAATGCATTAAACACTACATTGGAGAATATACAAAAATCCAAGAGTTGTAGGAATACCATTGTTACCATACCATGTTATTCCTCAAAGCAATTATTATACAAATTAAAAAAGAGTAACAGCAAATAAAAAATTTCACAGTAGAAGCAGTTGCTTCAATAATAAGAACAATGGAAATATATAGGGTAGGAAGATATTGCATAAGATATGATAAGCAAAGTACATAACTTGATAATTGGTATTCACATAACAATTTCGAATGGACAAGCAATACATTTTTAGCAATACAATGTTTGTTTTTTTGTTTTACTCAATTAATCTTTGTCACAAAAATTATGTCTATGTAACAAGTTTCTAAGATCGAGAAAAGTTAATCACTTAGAATTTTAATCATGCTATTTTTGGAAAAGAGTTTCATTTCTTTGAAAAGCAAAATGCTTATTAAAAATAAGCAACGTGTTCCAGTCTATGCTTAAGAAAGAAAGACAAATAACACAAATATGAAAAATGGATTTTTAAATTATATTTAGAGACAATTGTTTGCATTTCATCACAGTTTTTCATAAAAACATATCATTAAATAAGAAAATAATTATACTGCCTCTATTGTTTGACATATTTATTTGAAAAATGCATGATTAATTATTTTATAATTAAAATGCATGTTTAATTATTTTATAAGGCATAAAATTAATTTCCACAAAATAACCTCTTCAAGAATTTTCATTTTTCAATTAAAATTTTTACTGTTTGTGTAAATATAGTGTTAAGCAATTACTGCATATTTAAGCAACGGGTTTGAAAAAGAGTGCAATAATTTTAAAGCATATTTAATATGTATAAAAACACTTCCTAACCTGAAAGTCAATTTTTATCCTTTTTGGAAAAAAAAAATTATTTCTTATAATTATTTATTTTTATTTTCTTTGTCGATTTAATTTCTTAGATTAAACTAAAAAATAAAGTATAGTGATGATTTTTTTCTGAAATGGTTGTCATCATTTATTAAGTACTCAAAGCTTGAGAACGAATTAAATTTTAAATCTTACAATCAAAGAGGTTTTTATACCTTTTTTACCATGAATATTGAGATTGAAAAACAGCTTACATATAAGTATCGCCTTAAATCGCCAGTTCAAACAGATGGGAAGTGGCGAAAGATTTTTCTACTTCAGTAATCAGCAGTTTTTAATTTAAAAGCAGTTTCAGAAACAGAGGAATTGTTGTTTGAATGTTACGTTGATGAAGCAAGATTTTCAAAGAAAAAAATAGATTTTATGGATTTCTAAACGCATTTTATAGCTTTATTCTAAATTTTTTTATACATATTCTGTTTCATATAAACTTTTAAATTAAAAATGTTCCATAAGCTGCAAAACTGCTGAAAAAATCAAATTACTTAAAGCTTTAGTTTGAAATAGAATATACTAAATTCGAAGAATAATATTTTTTTCATCTTTTATAATCAGAAAATTTAATTTAGATTGAGCGTTAAAGCATCGGTGATGAAGAACTTCAGTGGGATCAAATGAAACAAAGAAATAAAGAAATAAGAAATATACACAATCACTAACTAATATATACAGCTTGATACAGTATATACACATATAATGTATCAAATATTCAAGATTATTGAAAAACACATTTGGAGAATATTTAAAATATTACGATAAAATTTTATTAATTTTAGATATTTAAAATAAACATAAATACAGAGAAATCACCTAACTGAATGTTATCTGATAAATGGTGTTAATACAAACTACTAAGCAAAAACTTTATATATATAAAATATTTAAATATAGGATGCTAATTTGTAAACCTTTTTTTTTTTCTTTCTAATGCAGCTGGTAAACACAGACAGCTTGGTCTTGGATGCCTTAAGGTAAGCGCTGCACGGACGTACTCACTTTGCATTACCCAGGGAGCGCGTGTAACTTGGATAAGCCACGGAGTAACAAAGCCCCCGCAACGCTCAACGATCATATTAGACCTACTTTTTTAAAGTGGATTCCGAACCACTACAAACAATCATGGCCCCGCCGGGACTCAAACCGAAACCTGTGGTACCGAGCGCCAGAGCGCTAGCCACTCGGCCATTCAGGCCCAATTTCTCAGCCTTGAACATGATAAATTATGTATACCACTTTACAACGAATTATATAGCATTGAATAAATTATATTAGAACAATTGAGACTCACTTTTCTTACTGCAAAAAGATTGAATCATTTTCCAAATTTTGATCATAGCCTGAATTTCTTTTTTCTTTTCAGTTCCTCAGAGTAAAAGCAAGCTATGAATACAAGTCATCATGACAAGCCAAAAATGCCTATGAGTCCACAACCTTAAAAATAATTGTTCCTCCAAACCTCCCCATTGAGGCTAAAAGGTCTTAGCTGGCATTGAATCCCTTGGTTCCAGAAACCTATACCAAAGCGAACAGTTTGGTCTTTTATTTTTTCCTATCCCAATCTAAAAAATAATCGATCCTTCTTATGTGCATTCACCTCTACTCACAGCTGTTTTCTTTGATCAAATGAACCAAGATGCGTCTGATACATTAAGATACTATTTTAATGACGAGGGTTAAGTCGGGAAACTTTACATCTAATTTTGAAAATTGATTTGTTACTGGGTTTGCCTTTCTTTTTATCTCTATCTTACCTATCTTTACTTGTTTAATTTGTTAAATCCAAACAATACTCCGATGATCTCGAAAAATGTTTTTCAATTAAAGTTATTCGAGAATATTGTGAACTTTATATTTTCACATTTTTATGGAAAAGAGTAACAAATAAAGAATGTTCCGAATTACAACCATGAGTTTAATTTTATTCTTCTCAAAAATTCAAGTTTAATATGCTAATTTCATAGCTTCCCTTAATATCCTAACAAATACCATTCAATTTAATGCTGTTTGTTGTGTATGCAAATTTATTAACTGGAAGACCAATTGTATGTAAATGATTGATTTTGAAGTTTTACTGATATGTTGGAAATATATTCAGCCAATATGAGTTTATTGACGTTGCAATATGGAAAAAAATAAGCATTTCCACAAAGAATAAATCTTGGTAGCCTGGGGGTTGGTTAAATGCGTTTCTATATACACTGAAGTGACAAAAGTCATGGGATAGCAACATGCAAATTTTCAGAAGGCAGTAGCATCGCGTAGAACAGGTATAAAGGCGCAGTGCTTTCGCAGCGCTTTCATTTCTGTTCAAGTTATTCATGTGAAGAGGTTTTGAAGTGATGATGACCGCACGACGGGAATTAACAGACTTTGAACAGACTTTGGTCATGCCATTTCGAAATCGTTAGGGAATTCAACATTCCCAGATCCACTGTGTCAAAGAGAGTGCTGAGAATATGAAATTTCAGGCATAACATCCCACCATGGACAGCGCAGTGATCGACCGCCTGCACTTAACGACCGAGACCGGCGACGTCTGCAAAGAGTCGTAAATTCTAACAGACAAGCAACACTGCGTCAAATAACCGCAGAAATCAATGTGGGACGTACAAGGGACTTGTCTGTTAGAACTGTGCGTAGAAATTTGGCTTTCTTGGGCTATTCCAGCAGAAGACCGACTCGAGTGCTTTTACTGACAGAACGGCATCGCTTGCAGCGACTCTCGTGGGCACGTGATCATATCGGTTGGTCCCTAGATGAATGGAAAACCGTGGCCTGGTCCGATGAGTCACTATTTCAGTTGGTAAGAGCTGATGGTAGGGTTCGAGTGTGGCGCAGACCCCCGAAAGCCATGGACCCAAACTGTCAGCAAGGCACTGTTCAAGCTGGTGGTGGCTCCGTAATGGTGTGGGCTGTTTTTCCTGGCATGGACTTGGTCCTCTGGTGCGACTGGATCGAACATTGACTGGAATTGCTTATGTTCAGCTACTTGGAGATCACTTGCAGCCATTCATGGACTTCATGTACCCAAACAACGATGGGATTTTTATGGATGACAATGCACCATGTCACCGGGCCACAACATTCGCGATTGGTTTGAAGAACATTCTGGACAATTCCAACGAATGATCTGGCCACCTAGATCTCCCGACATGAATCCCATCGAGCATTTATGGGACATCATCGAGAGGTCTGTTCGTGCCCAAAATCCTGCACCATCAACGCTTTCACAATTATGGACATCTATCGAGACAGCATGGCTCAATATTCCTGCAGAAGACTTCCAACGACTTGTTGAGTCCATGCCACGTCGAGTTGCTGCACTTCGCCGGGCGAAAGGAGGGCCGATACGATATTAAGAGGTATCCCGTGACTTTTGTCACTTCAGTGTATAGTTGTTAACAAGGTCAAATTTCGAAGACTATGCCTTCTCAATAATGTAGTCAGGAGAAGTTTTGGTTAGTTATTTAAAAGGTACATATGGCTGTCATTCTTTATTAGAGAATATAATAGCTATAACAGAAGAAAGGAAGGAATATATTATTGATTTTCTGTGCCTATGCTAACCTCATTTCCTGGGCGCAGCTGCGGATACTGAATCATGTTCATTTGTAGGCATAGAATGGAAAAAAGGTGTTAGCAACAATGGCATTGATTGTTTCTTATTAAATACATGAGAAAGTATGACTGATACTTTCTTCGGAAAGACTGTAACTGACTGTAATGTTGGGAGAATGCAGGTAACTGTGTAGGTGGTTGCTTTGGTGGACAGTCTAAGATATGTTTTTCACATTGTGCAAAGGAAGTTCCAATACCAATTAAAGGTCCCGTGCACCAATTTATTATTCTAACAGTATTTGGATAGTTTGATAAACATAACAATGTATTGTATTAACTGAATCTTAGTAATTACTATCCTATAAATAAATAAATTAATTAAATAATTAATCCTATTAATAGCACATGGTTTTAAATGAAATTACAGCAACGTTCATCAGTAAAACCATCAATTTATAAGAACTAGATCTATTACAAAACGCTATTTAACCATCAAATTACAAAACTCTAATTAAATATATGTTTGTTACTGTCAAAGCTAGCTTGTATTTCTCAAACAGAATATTTCACGTTATTAGGTAAATAAGATAAGCAATTGGTGTTTATTTCTATATATTCATATTTACAGGATAATTTTTAAACACACATTTAATTTTGGCATCTTCAACTTTTAATTATAGAACAACTAATGCATGTCATCCTATTTGGGTGTAATGAAAAATTTTATATAAAAATTACTTAATCAGCACATTTTAATCAATTTTACTTTACATTGTTAAAGTTCTTATAATTTAATAAAAATATTTAACAAGTTTCATTGATAAATTTCCATCTTGGCTTACCGTATTGACTTTACTTTAATTTATGGTTTAACTTGAAACGTAAATTTATAACTTTCGTTAAATATTTTGGAAAAATAATCTTAATCAAATATCTGGAGAAACTTTAATGTCTGGTTTAAAGTATGTTTACTTCCCAAACGAACTTAATTAAATGGTGCCAGGACAAGATATTTTTGATGTATTTTGAGTACAATTCCGTAATAAGCGACCAATTAATTAATGCAGAAAATAGTTTAATACAAGTTAATTCAATTTTTCTCAGCTATGGAATTTAATATATTTTGCATTGACTATCCTGTTTAACTAACAACAGCTTACCAGAAAATTCATATTTTAATAAAGAACTAACTATTAAACTAATAAAGAACTATTAACTAAACTCAATTAATACAAATAAACAAAATGTACAGAATATTTGTAAATTAAAAATTTGAATGTCTATGTTGAGTAAATATTAATTTTTTTCAAAATTATTAGTGGCCCTACTCGTGAGCTGCGTTGTATGAATGCAAACAGGGTTTATACTAAAAATTGTTACTCATACTATTTTACATGAATAATTGGATAATTATTTTAAAGCTTATCTTTAAGTAAATATTAATTATTTTTCGCAATTATTAATAGCACCATCATGCAGACTACGTTGTTTGTCCACAGTGTTTCAAAAACACAGTTTATACCGAAAAAGTTACACATAATATTTTACAGGAATAACTGGAAAGTTGTTTTAAAACCTGATGAAAAGCCCTTTCCAAGTGACTATATTTAAATTATTTAAAATTTGTAATACGTCGAAGAAAAAAAAGGTGTTTACAGAAAAACAGTTAACCAGAAAAATTAATATTTTAACTAAAATCTTTTGGATAGTACGGAAACTAAATTAATACCAGTACAATATCAATAGGTACAGAACAGTTAAAACTTTAATATATGAATGTAAATATTTAAGTAAATATGTATATATATTTATATATATGTATATACACTCATGTCCATAAATAAATGATAATGAAGTTCAGGCAAAGAAAGAAACAGAAGCAAAACAAATTTGACTTATTTGTAAAGTCTATTTATGAAACAAAAGGTAAAAAGAGCAAAAAAGATGCTATATGTTTGACATAATTAATAAAAATTGTGAATTTTACTCCCTGGAGCAAATTTCCAAAAAGAACCTATTTACAAAAAACAGTATAACATGGTTAGTATGATGGTTAATAATGAGTATGTCTCCCGGACGATGCAATGCAGGCCTTACAACGCCTAGGCATGCTGAGTATCAAATTATCAATCTGATCTTGGGGAATATTACACCACTCATCAAGCAATGCCCTCCGAAGTTCCGGTTGACAGGTGGGAGGGGATTGACGGGCTGCAATTCGTCGGCCAAGCATATCCCACATGTGCTCTATTGGATTCAAGTCCGGTGAGTATGCTGGCCAATCCATACGGGTGATATCCTCCAATTGAAGGCATTCGTCTACAATGTTTGCACGGTGAGGACGGGTGTTGTCATCCATAAACAGAAATTCAGCACCCATGGCGCCCCGAAACAAACGCACATGTTGTTCCAGAATGACATCCCGATAGATGTGGCCTATCATCGTTACACTCTGAACATGCAGGTCAGTTCTGGAACCAAGAATAATTCCTCCCCAAACGAGCCATCCTGCACGGTGCCGTTCAATTTTCTCTTGGTGGTAACGGGTACCTGGCACTCTCCATATGAAAGTCCGGCAAGAATCAGACTGCAAACTAAACCTGGACTCGTCGGAAAACATCACACAAGACCACTGTTGCGGTGTTCACAATGCATTCTCTCTACTTCAGGTTAATCGCAGTCGAAAGTGAGTTGCGGTAAGTGGAATACATCTAACAGGCCAACGAGCATATAGATCAATGTGCCCTAAGCGTCTGCACACGGTCTGCCTTGACATTGTCGTACCGGTAGCTGAAGAGAGCTGACGAGACAGGTCTGATTCTGAGCTCCGTCTGTTTCTTTTGGCAGTAACTGCTAAATACCGGTCCCTCATTCGGCGTTGTAACTCGGGGGCGACCTGTGCTGTAACATCTACTCACATTACCATCATCTTGGAATCGTTGCCAAAGCCTGGAGATGACATTCTGGGCGATTCTAAGTTCCTCGGATACTTTCAGCTGGGTACGTCCACATTCCAGTCGTCCGATAATTCTACCACGTAAAAAATCCTCCAAATGCTTCCTTTGTGCCATAACTATGCGGTTATTGCACTGAAAAGTGGCAAAAGTTGGCAAAAATTATTTTTCTATGACAGAGAGTGAGACAGATTTGTGTATTCTTAGACTAATAGAGTACATTGGAAAAACAATATTGTATTTCTGATACACAAAAGGTTCCAGACGTTCCGTATAATAATTTACTATAACATACGGGATTCTGATAAATTTTTTTTGTTCCACCAAATTTGAACACTTACGTATCGGTATTGAATACTCTAGAGCACTTACACAGACTTCGTATCGCACTGGAATCAAAAATACGATTGCAGAATGATCAAATTTCTCCCACGTTCCTGTTGAAAATGGTCGTAAAGCGACAATTTCTGACGTTCAGAGCCATTCGGATTCTTGAGATAAGATCTTGAGGAGTCCATTTATCCTCAGACGAAGAAGATTCTTGACAAAGGTACTTCTCCAACCTCTCGTGAATTCAGAGCTCGAATGCAAGTCGAATTGTGCCTCGTTTTGGAAGAAAAATTCCATGGAATTCCCACTTTCTTCTTCCGGAATGCAGTGTTACTATTCTTACCTAAAGTGAAATTGACGAAGATTATTTTATTCTGGAAAATGTATACCAATGTATTTAAAAGATGCGTAAAAACACAACTACAATTGACATTAAATACAAAATACACATATATACATACAAATGCAGAACTCTGGGTTATTATTGAAGAAATTAAAATTAAACATATAAATTTTATCACAAGTGCCGTTCACACAAAGGTCAGATATTTTTCGAGTTTCCGAGTCTACATGGATACACGAAACCACAAGGAGCCCACTTTGATACAGGTTGAAATTCTGCCTGTTCCGTCACTTCAGAAAAAAAGGAAAAAAAATAACACTTCTGATTGAATTTCCGCAGAAATCGTTCCTCCTCCAAAAATTTCCCTTTAAGAAAATCCGTCAAGAGTTAGGTAAGGTCACTTCCCATTGGAGTAGACATTTCTGAGCTCATGGTCGATCGCCAAACACGATGGAACAATTCATGGTGTAGTCCATATTCCATATGTAATTGTTTCAACCTATGAATATCGCACAGACTATCGCTAGTTTCATGAGTCTCATTACACACTGAATATCTGCTATCAGATTTGAATGTTAGTATATTATTAGTACAAAACACTAATTACATGCAGAATAACTACCAACAATACTGCTTTTCTGCTATCAAAGGAATGGTTCGATGAATGAATTTGATAAATGGGTTGCTCTTATGTAAATATTATACATTCCTCTCTCCCGTGAATGAAGGCCAAAACTTTTCCCGTGAGAATAAATGCTGCATATTGATCGATAAGGGAATTGTATTTAAAATAAAAAAGCTAGAATCTTACGGAAAATACAAAATAAGTATTTATTTTTCTTTTAATAATATATCACAAATGATTACCCAAGTCATTTTGTTCAATGTAACTGGCAAGCAAAAATGAGTAACACAAAATTACGCCACATACAATTCGTTAACAAATCTAGACAGATTACTCCACAGAAAACTTATAGTCGGGGCAATTACAAGCATTCCACTTATTATATTAGAAGAAAGTAACAAACAAGCCATTTTTTAACCTCGTTCGGCCTGAACAGTAAACAATATAAAGTCCATTTTCTTTCTTGTTAGATTTTATTGTACATCAAAGAAAGTATATATTTGAAAAGAAGTTGATTGCTATATGGACAGGCAAACAAAATAAGGAAATGGATGGGTTGGTAGTGCCAATAAAAATTAAAACAGTAAATGAAAGGAATTCAAGAGAGTATTGTTTACTTTTATGGCAGACATTGAATGCAGTTGAGACAATATGAGATATCTATAACATATTCAATAAAATGGTTTAGATGTAAACTACTTTCGCGCTGTAGTACATGATATTTATAGAATATTATTGCCATTTTAACAATTTATTTCATATTTATTTTAATATACAGAGGGAAATGATAATGTTTGTTAAAGATTATGAATTTTCTTAATCTATACGTAAAGCCCCAGTTCAATTATCGTTAAGAAATTGGATATGCAGAAAATATTTAAAATATAGTTTTAAATCTGTGTGAAGTTATTCTCCTGTAGAATATCGTGTTATTAAATTATGCTTTATGGGACATTTGCGTATCGCACTCAAAAATATATAAAAAAATTGTAAAGATGTTCTCCGATTGCCAAATTGAACCCAACACTTATTAGAAACTAATCTGCAAATGAGCAGCGGCTAAGAATATTTGTGACATACAAACCAATCGTTTCGTTACATTTGTTTATCTTATTAATAACATTCTAAACATTGATAAATGCTATGCTCATATATATCCTTATGATATTCATAAGGATAATAAGATTATAATATAGAAAACTATATGTCCTTATAATATTCATCTACAAGGAAAAGCGCTTACAAACCAAAACTTCCCCGACTATAAGTTTGCTGTATATCGGAGTATAATATTTGCAAGAATTCTCTTTTTTGAGGATAAAGTGATTTTTTTTAGTTGAAAATTTTTCATTATTGATGAACGATACAAGGAACTTACAATCCAATGATCAAAAGGAAATAACAATCCAAAGATCAAAAGAAAATAATAATCCATTAAAGTTGCAATTTTAGATGTTTTAATTTGAATGTAATAATAATTTTTTTCTGAGAAACTTTTAATAGTTTATTTATGCATTGTTTTCATTCATTTTATTTGATCTTTTTATTTGAGCTTATTCGTTAAAGAAATAGAAGGTTTACTAAATTAAAGTGGACATACTCACAGAAATGAACGAACCTGTTTCGGTGAAATGAATGGAAGACTGTAAATATCCATATCTCAAGAAATAGCGAAACTGTTTGGACATAAATTGATCTTTTCATCACTCTCGTCTGTGTTTCTTTTCTTCTGGTCTCGGATATCTCGTTCGGATCAGAGCGAGATGCGATCCGTTTCATGCCTCTTTACTTTCGCGCCCAATCACGGACATGGATGGGGCTGTCCCTTCAATTCCGCAGGTCAAATGTTAATTTTTCTGATTTTTCTGTGCTTGTCCTCTACCGAAGGAACTGGAAAAGTTTCAGCCTTCGAAAGAAGGAAAATACCAGCTTATATTGCTTATTTGTTCTGTATAGAGAAAGAGTGGTTTTGTTTAGATTATTATTCTGTGTAATTGCAACGGGATGATTGAAATTTGATTAAAATATATGGTCTAAAGTATTTTTGGAATTATTTTATATTTTACACTTATTTTTACACACTAATGGAAAGTTATCAAACAAATATGAACTAAAAATACGGGAGAAATATATTTAAATGCTGAATTATGTTTGTTAAATTAATTTGAAACTTTCAATCTTTTCATGCCATAATATTTTTTTAAGTGCTTTTTTTTGTGGGACATGCAATGAATAATTTACTCATGGTGGAAGGACGGGGGGCAGCTTCGGTTGTGATGGGTCATCCGTAGACAGAAGTCTGGGTTGGAATATTAATGCTGAAGAAGGGAAGTGTCTTCCGCGAGGAATTTTAGGGGGTAACTACTTCGCATTTGCAAATTGTATGGGAGAAAACTACTACCGATGGATATTTCGAGTAACGAGACTAGATGCTGGACATCACAAACGCCATTGAATCTTCTAGTGTTTTGAAACAGTGTCTACAACAAGCTGTCAGTGAATTGAACCTCAGCCTTAATGGTCACCAGCTGTTCACGTTGCCATGGAACTATTGGCTGTTTTTTTTTTATTACTGTACAACGACCACATCACTAGACTGAATCATATATTTATTTTTTACTACTTTTTACAAAGAGATGGCGAAGTCTAGTTGAAATAGTGTGGAGTCGAAACTCTTTCTTTCGCAAGGAGTGTTTGTTTTCCTCTGTGTGTCTTCATTCCATCAATTCTATAAAGCATAAAAATCTAATGTTTAGACTTGAAAAACTACAAACTATACACTACGTATATATCCAAAAATGCTTCGATATCCACAATAGAACTATAATAGAAATAAACTTTCAGCTTGATATTTGTTTTCTCCGCCAAAACGCCTATACAGAGTGGACCGCAAGGATAGTAAGAAACAAAGTCAACAAGTGCGTTTTCAATAAATAACACAAAAAAATATTCTACGAAATAGTTATAATGCGAAAATTCAGTATGCAGATAGTTTTGTTAAAGCAAACGTTATAGATAGCGATTCAATTTGTCTTCCAATTAAATTTTCACTTTATAATAATTTAAATAATTTTCTATTCGAAGACTGGTAACGAGATTGGAATACAAGCAACGCATGAGAACGCACATCAACGACGCACTAAATTCCAATTTCGATCATTTTACAACTTAGGGACCAGACGAAAAATCATCAAATTAGTTATCAATTTATGACTTTATAGAAGAAAATAAACATAAATTATCCCAAGAAAAAACAAAAATGGAATCATCTCTGAAATACAAATTGAACTCTTTGTGCCCATTTTATTACTCTCAACAAAAAGAGTTTCCTCCTAACATTTTGGATCCCACGTCAAATTCTTTTTCACAGGTTTATCACCATTATTTATTATTTTTTATGTTGTATGCATTTATATTGTTAAATACAATGTACAATAGCGAATTCTTCTTTTCTGTATTATAATTTATTGTAATCATTATTTCTGTAATTGTAAGTTTTTTTTTTTTTTTTTCCATTATTATTTTTTCTCTTTTAACTGGTAAAACGCCATATAGCTCTGATTACAGGGATACAGTTTGTGGTGTAAAATAAAGTAAAAAAAATAGAAAGAAAGCATGATAATTCTCGTAAAGAACAATTTCTGCAAATGTCATTCATCAATTGTAGTATTTTATGGCTAAGAAGAGCGATTGAACATTTTTAGTAAGAGACCTGAATAGATTAAATTATAAATAAATATGAATCTTTCCTTTGTAACTAATAATAATAATGCAGTACAAGGGGATAAAAGTAAAAAACAAGGAGCTTATTCCAAATCTTGTTCAATGATAATTAATACTGAAACATAATGAAATATATATAATCACGAGCGACTATGTGTTTTTTTTTTCCTTACCATATTCAACTAAAGAATGTCATACCATTATCCCATACCATACGCAAAAATGCTAATGTACTAATACGTATTCTTCTTAAGCTGTTTTTGTTTGTTGTTGTTTCTTATTGGCCAAGCCCACGAGCCCATACGTACTCATGATTGAAGGGGAAGGAAGCAGCTTCATTACTTTGGCTCCGTTACGCTCTTACAGTCATAGGAGACCGGGACCTACGGCTTAAAGTGGATTACAAACATTATTCGAACCCGAAATAGCACCAAGCGCCAGAGCGTTAGACACCTCGGCCATTCGGCCCCAAATTTAGAATGCCAACGGCACGCAGCGTTCCCAGGTGGTCACCCACCTAAGTATGACCGCGCCCTGTGATGCTTGACTTCGGTGATCTTAAATGGCCGTTGGCCTTCTTAATTCATTATATATATAATATATGTATATACAATAACTACATTTAACGGTAATAAGTCAAATGAATTAAAATTGCATTAAAAAAGGGAAGGATTTGAATAACATCATAAATTTGAATTTTTGAAAATTCCATGCATGAAAAACACAAGCAAATTAGCTATATGTATACGTACTAGATATCGACAAGTAGTTGGATTCAATATTTTATTACATAGTTAAGGAGATACATCACGGAGTTAAATCCACAAAAGCATAAATTGCTAGTATTACTATTGTGTGCTTTACAAGGTATATTCAATGTATTCATAACACCATATTAGATTTCAAACGACATTACATCTGCTAAAATCCTCTGGACACCATCCTTTAGGCCTCATATTTCCTTCTACAATCAGCTTGTTACGCAAAGTTTCCGTCGATACAATGTTCCACTAATTGGAAGAGAGAGACCAAATTCCGAAGCGATTGACTATTGGAAGGGATGTTCCGTCTGAGGTCGAGCTACGACCCTGTTTATGCCTTTCTTTCTTCTGAGGATGCTTCCATTGCTATAGTGTGGATTCCTGCGAGTCTGTCTGGTTTCATTATCGGAATTGTTGAGAAAAAATTCCTAAAACCAGCAATTCTCGTTGAATAAAATAAAAAAAAATCGAACTGAATGAAAATAAAAAATATATCTAGCATATATTAGAGTGACATTGTGGAAAAAGCATTTTAAAATTCAAAATAATTGCAATATTTTTTTCTTTTAGCACATAACAGCATTATTTTTTTTGTGTTGTATTTCTTGGAATTTTCTATTTTTTTTAAACTTTGCTGCTTATCAACATATTTTATTATATATGTAAATAGCATATTTCAAAAAAAATTTTATAGCAATACATTCCTTTTTATAGAATATATCAGCATTTTTTAATTATAAATAATTTTTAAATGGTAAATATGTTATCTCTTTAAGTATGCAAATATTTTGTCCGTAATTTATACACATATGCAATCTCTTTAATATTAATTATTAATTTATACACATATGTAATCTCTCAAATATTTTGCAATCTTTAAGTATGCAAATATTTTGTCCGTAATTTATACAATGATATTTTAGTGATGCTTGTAGTGGATTTTTCTAGTTAAATATTACTTTTTGTAGGTAATTTTCTATATTAAATCATGATTTCAGTATATTCGTTAAATAATACCATTTCAGTTTCGGTAAGAGTGCATCAATTTCTACATAATATGGGTACGTTATCTGTTGTTTATTGTATGTATTTTAAATTTTACACTATATGTTATATAGTTAAACATTTTATTATTTTATTCTAATCTTAATTTGGATACGTTATCTTCCATAATTAATCAATGGAATTAAACCCTTACTCCCTAAGTGGTAAAAATTTGGTTTTGTACATTATGAAAGCATGATAACATGGATTTGTCCCAGAAACTAATTAAGCTAACAATTTTTATAAAAAGAAATTTGATTTAAAACGGGAAAGGAAGAGAGAAGAAATATAGAAAAAATTTTTTTGCTCTCTAAATGTATAGAGTTGGTTTCTCAGCTTCAAATGCAAGTTTTGAATGGCCAAGTCTCGGATGGGAATAGTGTTATGTTATTGGATAATTATCAAAAAGTAAGAGGATAATAATGTTTGTGGAAGAGATGAATATAAGACTATCATGAGTAAGCCCAGTTTGTCAAATATATTTGTGATATTTTGAACTTTATGGTAGTTGTTCAAAAAGTTTTAAGATCGCTGGCATAATCTCATTTAGATCTTAGTAGGGTATTAAGGGGACATACAGTCAGATGGAGTTGTTTTTCTTGCTAAATACGGATTGAGTGAATGTTTTGTTCGGATCTTTGTAATTTAAACTTTTCAAAGCGAATTGTAGTGCAAATTATATTTCGATTTCACAACTATGTACAACAATGTCTATATAGTTTAATCTTTTCCAGTCACCATTTCAACGAACGTTCTGCTGAAATTAAAAATTGGGTAAAAAGCAGAAATTCCACCATTGTATCTAAATATTGTATGTATAATTGAGTTTCGATGATATAACTAAAAGTCTGTAGTTTAAAAAAGTATTTCGGTGTTACAAGTAAGAGTGTGCAATGTAAATTGTGTCCGATGTCACAACAACATATTTCGATGCCCCGGATGTGGATTTGTAATGATCTTCAATTGTAATTTCATACATTTTGAAGAATATGTAGAATTACCAGATGAGTTTGAAACATTTATTTATTTTTATGGACTGTAAAATTCTTAAAAAAATGTTATGTCAGATTGTCGTTTTAAAAGGTGAGGTTGTTCACCATTCGTGAAAGCGAGATCAATCATCTTCCTGTTGTCAAATTCGCAGTCTTCGCTTTGAATTGGGCCGTCAAATCGGCGCGTTTATGGAGATCGTAAAAGAACTTTTGTACCCACAGAACTGCCGTAAAATTGCGAAAAAGCTCTTAAAAGGTAGAGGAGGAGGAAATTTGAAACTTTCCTGAAATCTTGAGGTTTTATGTGAATTGTTTGGTTAAAAATGATGCTTTAAGGAAACTGAAGATAAAAGATAAGATAATGCAGAATTTTTTTGAAATTGGATCGTAATGGAGCAAATTTTTATGAACGAATAATTTTCTTATTCTTCGAAGTATACTTAATACTGTATAGTTTGTTAAATAAATTCATAAACTTTGCTCTAAAATTAATTCATTTTGAATATTAAAATCGCTAATAAAATTAATAGAAAAGTCTAGAAAAATATTTTTAGCCATATTTCTATTTAATATCATTTATAATTTTTATTTTTTTTTTTTTTTAAGATTGAGCGAAAATAATTAAAGTAAGTTTTGTTTTCCATTACAATTTTTTTTTTCAATTCAATATTATTAAAATTGTTTTCTTATCAGTTTTTATACCAGAATATGACGTAATAATATTCCATTTCTAAAGCACATTCAAACAATGCAGAACATATAACCTTTAATATAACCTTCTTTTTTTAAAATCTGCCTAAAAGTGCATTTCATTATTCTAAATTATATATTATCTAGTGTATAACTGTTGCTTCTGATTCTGTCAAAAACAATAATGCGCTTCATTGATTTCGTTTATGAACCCACTAAATATTTATAACAAATGATATCAGTAAATGATTATTAACAATTAATTAATTATTATACAATGTGTAAACATTTTATAACTTAAAGAACATCATTGGATAGGAAATCAAAGTCATTTTTTATTTGATGCATTATATCTAAATAAGGAATTAAACTCGCATAAAACAACCTATAATAAAACTTCAAGCACATATATTGATATAGATTCCCGAAATCACCTGTAACATAAAAGTTAGAATTCCTATACTTTTTAAAGAAAACTATATTTGAATATAAATATCTTGTTAAACAACATATAGGATATTTCTGAATATTTTCTTGAGTTGTTCAGGTTGAAGAAATAGTCATTTAAAAATTTTCCGCCCCCACCCTTTGAGTACCGTGCTTCCTACAAAAGCATGATCGGGGCCGGAAATCAAATACGCTATTTTTTATCTCTTTGTGGAAGAGGATTTAAAGAATTTGAAATTCCACGACAGTTCCGTGTTGCCGGCGGTATTCTTTTCAGAAAGCATGTTTGCAAAGAATTCTCTGGCATAACTCTTTCCCCTGCTTTTGTTGAGAAAAACTCTTAAGAAAATGACTTCGGTAAATACAACATCGTGTCGGAAGAGAGAAATCTATTCCAGTTTGGCAATTTCCATTATTTCCATATCGTTAAATGATATATGTTAGGAGTCTCATTTCTTTTCTTGCTACATTTAATCTGAAGGCTTAAGCGACCAAGATGTTTTTTTAATTTGATATCCCCCCTTAAATTCTATATTTTAGGTGGTAGAGGTGTTTGGTGTTTGGTGGAGATGCTTTTTGTATTGAAGTCACCTTAAACCGAATTTTTATTTTTATGAAATCTTTCTTACTTATAAGCTGTTCGCATTTGATGCATTAAAATGTATTTTGAAACGTTTTTAGTGATAGGATTTGTGCATAAAGAGTAATAAACGTTATTTAATACGAGGAAAAATTATAGATCATTACATTTTAGTAGAATATTGGATGCATTAAAATATATAGTTTAAATTTGATAGTTATATAGTTTTAAACTATATTTATTAATGAGTTATTTAATTTAATAAACATTAGAATTAGTAAATTCTTACAACACGAAAGTCAATTTCCTCAAATATTTTTTCTACATAGTTTTTTTTTTGTATGTAATCAAAAATAACACATTTACAATTTCTCAAAATATCCTGTATATAAATTCAATAAATATTTATAACAAATGGAACCAGATAATAACAATCTTAGAATACAATTGCGTGTAAACCATTTATAATTTTGAGAACATTATTAGATAACAATCTAAACTAGTGTATAGCAATTGCTTATAATTTCGTCTAAAACAATAATGTTCTTCCTTGAATTTTGTTTATGAAGCCATAAATATGTGTAACAAATAGTATGAAAAAACACCTTAATTAAATCCATCAATTTTGTGTAAACCCTTTAATATCTTACAGAAAATTATTAGATAATAATCAAAGCAATTTTTTGATTTCATACATTATATCTAAATAAGGAATTAAACTGACACAAAACCACTTTATAATATAAATAAACATCAAGCACATATACCGATATACTATATTACCAAAATCACTTGCATCATAAAAGTGGGAATTTCTTTACTTTAAAAGAAATTATATTTGTATATAAATATCTTATTAAACAACGTATAGGATGTATAAATACTTCATGAAGTTGTTCAGGTGAAGAAATAGGTCATTTAAAAATTTTCAGCCCCAGACCCTTTGAGTACCATGCTTTCCCAGAAAGCATGATCGTGGTCGGAAATCAAATTCGAATTTTTTTTTTCTTCTTTGAGAAAGAGGATTTAAAGAATTTGAAATTCCATGACAGTTCCGTGTTGCCGGCGGTGTTCTTTTCAGAAAGCATGTATGCAAAGAATTCTCTGACATAACTCTTTCTCCCGCTGTTGTTGAGAAGACACTTCGGGAAATACAACATCGTATTGGAAAAGGGAAAGCTATTCGAGTTTGGCAATTTCAATTCTTTCCATATCGTTAAATAATATATGTTAGGAGTTCCATTTCTTTTCTTACTACATCGAATCTGAAGGCTTAAACGATCAAGATTGCTTTTTTATTTATTTATTTGTTGAAAATTTCCATTTAAATTCTATATTTTAATATATGTGGGGATGTTACGTTTAGTATCGAAGTCCCCCTAAATTGAAATTTATTTTTTATGAAACCTTTCTTACGATATAACCTGATCCCATTTAAGGGCTTAAAAGGTATTTTGAAACGTACTTTCGTGATATGATTCGTTCATAAAAAATAGTAAACGTTATTTAATAATAGGAAAAAAAAAAAAATTATACGTTATTATATTTTAGTAGATTATTTGATACATTAAAGCATACATTTTAAATTTGATAAATAGAAATTTTTAAACTTAATATTAATTAATTTAAAAATATTCAAATTAAATTTGTAACACTAAATTCAATTTATATTATATATTTCTTCATTGAATTATTTGTAAATAATCAAGAGTAACACATTTCATCAAATTGTAAATTACATTTTGAAGTAGTTTAAACAACTTATTGTTTTTAATAAGGTTTCTAACATACTACATTAACATTAAAATTAGTAAATACTTGCAACACGAAATTTATTTTATAGAACACATTTTTCTATATTGAATTTTTATATATAACCAGAAGTAACACTTTTAACCAAGTTATAAAACAAGTTTTTCAAGTTATAAATGTCGTTTTGAAGTAATGTTAATAACGTATGTTACAGTTTTTATCAAATTATTTTATCATATTGTATTACAATAATATTAATAACTTTTTCTTATACCAATATTTTGTAATAATTTATAAGATATTTCATGGAATATATTTGATGTTATACTGAATACTTAACCTTTGAAGTGGGTGTACATATATTTCAACATGTATAATTTTTTTCTCTCAATTTTATACCTTGGTATAAAAGGATTAGAATTTGCATTATTTCAGAAATGAACTTAAAGAAATTAAATCAAGTGGATTTTTATTTTTTATTCCAAACTGCAAAGGAGAGGAGAGTTAAGTCTTAAGGGTTCTAAATTAAAAGAGTTTGATTCAAAAATAGATAAACAATGGTGAAATTAATGCATCCGTGTCTATATCTATATTATTTAGTGTAAAAAGAAAAATAAAATTAAAAGGAAAAAAAACATTTCTTCATGAAAATAAATTATGAAACTTTCTCAAACCTTATGAGAAAAAAAAATTCCACAGAAACAAAAGCGAATCTTGAAAGATTTGGAAAGTTTTTCAGCAAAGCATCTGAAGCAATAGAACTGACGAACTTAATACCAGTCCGATGTCATTTTTCATTTTGGAAAATCGTTGCCTTCGAGCTGAGAAAAAGCATCAATAACTTCTTAACAAAAAGTGAAACAAACAAATTTAAAAAAAGTGCAAAAATTTAGGGGCAGTATTTTATAAAAAAAAAAATAAGCTGAAACAATAACGGGATTTGAAATGGGGGTATAATGTACCTTAGCTGTCACAAATGATCTTTTAAGGCATTTCTTTTCCAAATTTTTATGGAGAAATGGGAAATTTCTGAATTTATTCACTAAAGAATGTATTATATTTCTATAAAACTTTTTTATATTCAATAATATCATTTTAAATCGTTTAAGAGGATTTTTTAAATTTTATGTACCTACATGGATTAAAAAAATGGTATCTTCTCTATAAAATTACCAATTTTTCAAAACATCTTGCAATCATTATTTGTGGAAAAATATGTAAGCTGATACTAAAAATAATGAAAATAAATGAGAAATTTTTAATGTAGAAAAATCTATCTAAAACATGACAATACTTGAATATTATGTAATTTTGAATTTTTTAATTCGTACACTTTTGAACTGTTTAGTTCGTGACTTCATAACAAGGTTATGAAAAAAAAATATTCAAGGTCTATTGAATAGTTTTATTAAGTAAATACCACCAAACCAGAAATTGGGTTTGCAAAGAAAGTAAATGAATATCAGTATTCTCACCTAATGTTGTAATATGAATGATATAAAAAAAGTTTCCAGAAGTACATCTATCTATCTGAAAAAAATGCATATTATAACTCTCACGTACCTACAAATATAAGTCTATCATAAATAACTCTATCTATTTCAAATCTAGTTTAACCATATGTTTACAAAGAAATCTCACTTCCGGCTCTCTTTTATTACTTCATTTACATTTATGATTAATATGAGAATATTACTAGTAGACGGCACTAAGTTTTTTATATATTTTAATGTGCAATTCTTTATTTTCGGTGAGCCCTACCTCATAAACGCGTCAACTGTAATGTTTTTCTACAATGAATAAACGAATGCATGCCATCTATCGCCCTTATGTCAATGCTATGAATAATTATCTCATTTATTCTAGCCGAAAGAAATTGTTAAATATGTTTTGCCTGTTTTTCTTCTGCGTTTTTGTATAATAAAGATTCAAAGGGAAAATCCCCACTAAAAATTAAAAATAAAATACAGTGAATTATAATTTAAAGTAGCTATAAATATTTATTCGTATTTTATTCATACCTTTGTGCAAAACGTCTGTAATAAATTCAGAAACACCTTTTAAAGAATATTAGAAACCATTTATGATTTTTTAAAATTCTACTATCTTGACCATATATTTTTATTATTTCCCATTTATTTTTTTAAAATTAGTTATTTAAATTAAAAGATTTAATGTCTGGTGTTAATATGATAAATTAAATGTAAAAAAATCATTAATATGATTTTTAAATAATTAGTTTTAATGTTGTATTTTCAAAAATAAAATATTTGCATTGCAAAATAATGGATTCATAAAAGGTTTAATGTGTACTTTTGTACAAAACATATATTAAAAATCATAAATGAATTTAATTTTTATTTAAATTTTATTTTAATTACTGTCCTAACTTCCGTAATTAAGATATAATAGAGTAGATATGGTATGTTTTACTATAATGGTATGTATATGTATGTTTTACTTTTAATATATATATTTTAAATTATAGTAAAGCAGTACATTACATAAAATATTATAAGATGTTATAATATATTGTACAAAATATATATTAAGAATCTTAAATTAATTTTTTATTAAAATGTTATTTTACTTACAGTCCTAACTTCAATTTTTATGAGATTGTCACATAAATGTTTTACTATAATAGAAGACATTACATAATTTGAAGATGCACTGCACTCTAAAGAAGTAATATTAGTTTGAATTGTTAGAGAAACGTGTTTCTTTAAAAGCAGTTACACATGGGAACAATCCACTTAAACTGATATTTTCTGAATTGCATTCCAGTGTAGTGTAAATCTCCCTTTGTGTTATACTTTTCCTTTACTTTTTGTGCATCCACAGCGATTAGACAAAAACATTAAAAAAATTCCTTTTTGGGAGAGCCGTGGCATTGGATGTTTGAACAAGAAAGCGCTCCACTTCACCACGTCATACATCGTCTCTTTTGAATGACAAGATGGACGGTACACAAATTCTTTTAATTTTAATGTATTCCTTTTAAAACGAAAGGTTTATTTTCAGATTATATTTAGCAGTTTTGCAGCATATTAAAATTTAGTTTTTTAAATTTATATGAGACAGGTTATGTATCAAGAGAAATTTAGAATTTTGTTGCAAAATGACAATTATTTTTGAGACATTTGTAGTTTGTTTTGTTCTTTAAGAAATCCATAAATTATGTCTTGTTATTTAAAAATCTTGCTTTATCAATGAAACCGAACTTTCTTTAATTTTGAAAGTCATATTTAAAGAAAAGATAGAAAACAATTCCACTGTTTCTGAAACTGCTTTTAAGTTAAAAAAAACTGCTGATTACTGAAGTGGGAAATCTTTCGCCACTTCCCATCTGTTTGAATAAAAATCAAACCTGTGAAGGAGTACTTATATGTTAGATCTTTCTAATGTCCTCAGTATTTAGAGTAAAAAGGGAAAAACACGTTTTGATTATACGATTTACAATTTAATTTCAGCTTGTGATTTAAGTACTTAATACATGAGGACAAACATTTCAGTAAAAGGCATCACTATCGTTTAGTTATTAGTTTAATCTAAGAAAATAAATCGACTTGATCAACAAGAATAAAAATTTACTTTAACGTTAGGATGTGTTTGTATAAATATTAAATATGTATTAAAATTATCGCACCCTTTCAAACAAGTTGCTTAAATATGCAGTAATTTCTTTACACTCTATTTACGCAAACGATAAAAATTTTAATTAAAAATTGAAAATTCCTGAACAGTTTTTGTGGAAATTAATTATATGCCTTATAAAATAATTAAACTTGCATTTTAATTATAAAATAATTAATCATGCATTTTTGAAATAAATATGTCAAAAAATAGAGGCAGTTTTATTAATTTTTTTCATTTAATCATATTTTTTATGGAACACTGTTATGAAATGCAAACAATTGTCTCAAAATATAATTGCAAAACCCATTTCTCTTACGGAGGATATTAGTTTTTCTTTATTATGCATAGGCTGGAAATAAATATCTTTTTTTAATAAACGTTTTGCTTTTCAGAGAAATAAAATTTTTTACAAAAATAGAATTAAAATTCTAAATAATTAACTTTTCTCTACCTACCATTAGAAGATATAAATTATTATTATTTTGTGTTTAGAAACAACGTATACTTTAATCTATTCGCGAAATATTCATAAATATTGATGTTTCCGAAATGGATAAAAATATAAAATTAAAAAATTTTTTTTATAAAGATTGGATGTAAATTTAGGTAATTTTTTTTGCCATCATCATCATATTTGACTCGACACCATAAGATGGGACAAGGCCTACTGCTGAGTTTCCTGTAGGAAAGCATATCTTTTTGCGTAAGTCTGCCAAGTTTTCAACCATTATCACTTTAAAATCATTCAACTGAATAAAACACCCTAGTTTTGGTCCTCCTGTTTCACGGCAAAATTTTATTTGTACTTTCAACCATAATGTACTCAATTTGACAGTAGACACGCTAAAGTACCTTTAAAAAGCGTGGGATTTTTTGCATTCTTTTTAATTTGAGAAAATGTAAATTAGTTTAGAAAAGCGTTACAATGAATTTAAAAAAAAATAAAATAATTAATTAAATAATTAAAAAATAATTAACTTTTAATAACTTTTAACTAAATAATTAATTCACTCTATCTTTTTTCGAATCTTAATTTATGGACATAATTTTAATGACAAAAATTAACTGAGTAGAACAAAAAAGCATCATATTGTTAAAAGTACAAAATAAAATTGCTATTAAAAAATATAAATTATTATTCTTTTGTGTTTAGAAAAAACGTATACTTTAATACGATCAACCAAATAGTTTTTAACTAAATTTTTCACTTAAAGTTTGATTCAACTGAATCAAGCCACAATAGTTTTGGTCTTCCTCTTTTACGGTTAAATTGTGTTTGTACTTTCAATAAAATGTATTTAATTTAAAGTATCTTCGAAAGATGTGGCAGTTCTTAAATTCTTTAGAATTTTAGAAAATATAAATTAGTTTCGAAAATATTACAAAGATTTGAGTTCAAGGTTCTATGTGAAAATATAAACAAATTCGAAATATATGATGAATTTCATATTCATAGAAAAATTTCTATTGTTCTTAGGCTATGGAAAAATAAAAATCAAGCTTCAATTATTTTCATATTTTGAAAGATAATGGCTTTTTATTTGATGGGCATGATGAAATGGTCGTATTTGAAATCATGTTTTTAGCATATTAAAAGCAATTTAAAAAAAAAAATTTTCTGTTTAAGCGTTCATGTAATAATGTTACACAAAATTTTCCTTGCATGACGTCAATTATAAGCCTCCATTACAAATCCATTTAAAACCTAAAAATCGCTTAATTTTACGATACGGATCAAGTAAATGATTCCATACATACATTTTACTACAACTTTAAATTCGCCCAGTGTTTTAAAGATTTCAAATAATTTATAAATTAGCACACCAACAGTAATTCCAACATTTTTTTAATATTGCTGAAAAAGACAATCTACTGTTAAATGTACATCTTTTCACTTTAATCTATACTATTACAAGAGAAGAAAATTCCTTTTTCAAAAACTATAGAAAACGTGACGGCCAAGTGAATGAAATGAACCTCTTTTAGTTTTTTGGAAAGGACAGCAAACAGATCCATTGTGAGAAAGTGCATAATGATTCAATGTAGACTTTGGACTGCCTTGTGGACAGTCCCCTGTCATTCACGGGAGACACTATGTGATGTGGTGAAATGGAGTGTTTTCTTGTTCAAACATCCAATGGACACGTCTCTCTCAAAAAAGGTATCCAGTTTTAAGTTTTTTGTCCATTCCCTTTGGAAGCACAAAAGTTAAAGGAAATGTATCTAACAAAAAGCGAGATTTACTCTACACTGGAATATAAGTCAGAGAATATCAGTTTAAGGGGATTTTCCCATATGTAACTGTTTTTAAAGAAACGTGTTCTCTAACAATTTAGATTAATATTATTTCTTTAAAGTGTAATATACATTCAATTTATATAATATCTCCCATTATAATAAAACATTTCTGTGATTATATAAACCTCTAATAGAGTGAATCTCATAAATAAGGAAGTTAGGAATTTAGGTAAAATAAAATTTACATAAAACTAAATTCATTAATCTTATTAAATATATATTTTGTGCACCAATACACCTTGAGTTTTTATGGACTCCTTATTTCGTATAGGCAAATGAATGAAAATTCAAAATTATAACTGATGTTTTTTAAGGACATATTAAAAAATTTTTTATATTCAAATTATTATGTTAACTACTCACAATAATTCTTCTATTTTTGACTAACAAATTTAAAAAATATATATATATGAGCAAGATCGATTAATAAAAAAGGGCAAGACCGTAGATTCCTTCAAAAATCCCAAATTCTTTCATTATATATTCAATTTTTCATACATTATTTTTTAATTCATTATCATTTTTAGTTTTTAGAAAATAGGAATTATTTCAGAAAACATAACAATAATTTGAGTTCAAAGTTCTAGGTGAAAATATAAGTGAACTCGAATTATATGACGAATTTGTCATTGATAATAAATTTCCCCATTGTTCTTAAGCTTTAGAAAATAAATAATTTAACTTCAGTTCTTATCAAATTTTATTAAATAATGGCCTACTTTTCTTTCAACTTTAAAGCACGATAATAATGATTTTAATTTAAACTGCTTTTGTAACACATTAAAAGATATAATAAAAATACTATTCTGGTTTAACATTAATTCAGTAATGTTTCATACAGTTTTCGTTGTGTAGCTTCTATTATAAACTTTATTTACAAATTCATTCAAAACCTAAAAATCCCATAATTTTACTATACGAAAGACGTAAATGATTCCATACCTATATTTTACCACTACTTTAAATCCACCCTGTGCTTTGAAGATTTCAAATAATTTCTAAAATAATACACAGTAATTCCAACATATTTTTAAAAATAATTCTAAAAAGACAATCTATTGTAGAAGCATATATTTTCACTTTAATCTCTACTATTACAAAAGAAGAAAATTTCTTTTTATAAAACCATAGGGAAGTACAACGGCCAACCGAATGAAATAAACCTCTTTTTAGTCTTTGAGGGACAGTAAACAAATCCATTGTGAGAACTGTATAAAGAGGCGATGTAGTCTCTTGGATTGCTAAAATGTTCCTCTACTAAATTCTTAAAAATGTAGCTTAGAATGAGTGCTAAGGCTCTTACTATTGAAGAATTTGAGTGGTCAAATGAAACAAAAATATACAATCAATAAGAAATATATAAATATATATGAACACTAACAAATATGTACAATTTGGTGCAGCATATTGTAGTATTTTACCAACGGGAAGAGTTGTGCCATTTTGTTCTCAGGAGAAATGAATATTTATTCTTATCAAGAGCGTGATAACAACACATCACTCAAATTTGACAGCATACAAGTAGTATTGTGGGTAGTTATATTATATGCAATTAGTATTTTGTATTCATTAGAACAATATATCACTCAAATCTGGTAGTAGACATTCATTGTCATTTATTATAAGACTTCATGGAATTAACGATTGTTTGTGCGCCCTTCACAGGTCGAAACAATTAAAGTTGGAATATGGACTATACCATGAAATGTTCCATCGTGATTTGTGATAGACCATCGATTGAGAAAATGTATACTCTAGGGAGAAATGAGATAAGTTGACCCCCTCATCATGACGGATTTTCTTAAATGGAGTTTTTTTAGAAAAGAAGCAAGAGAGTTATGCAATGAGCCAATAAAAATGTCGTATCTCTTTCTGAAATGATTGAACAGACTCGAATTTCCACTGGTTTGAAATGAAACCTTTATGGTTTCGTGCATCACTCCGTGTGATAATTAAGGTCTGCCGTAGACCACGTGTATTGAGATTCTGTGTGAACACTAGAAATCTGAAAATCATCGTCTTTGTAGTGAATTGCATTCATGAATCAAATTTAAATCTTTAATTTTCATTTTTTGTAAAAAATAATTTATAAATAATAATAATAGAAATATATAGAATCACTAACAAAAATATATACAATATTTACACATATAATATATGAAATTTTTAAGTTGTTCCCATAGTTATATAACATAAAAATGTATAAAAAACACAATTTAAGAGTATTTAAAAATATTGCAATGAAATTTTATTGATTATAAATTAAATAAAAACACAAATACAAAGAGATCGTATCGCTAAATGTTTTTTGATAAATGGTGATAATACAACCTACTAAGCAGAAAATTGCGAATTTGCAAGACAAAGGGTGAGAACTTTCAAATATGCTTAATCTGAATTTCGCGTGTCAGAACCACATCATTAAGATTACACGAGCAATTTTCATTTCTGGATTTAAAAGAGATTTTCATGCAATAGAACTCTGTGATACATAGAAATATCGATTTAAATAAGAAATGATTCGAGAGATGAGCAAAATTTATTGGCAGGAACGAATTCTATTTATACAATTAATACTCCAACTAATACATGTAACGGACAAATACAGAATAAAGGATGAAACATGACAATAAGTATTTTAAGTAATTGATTAAGTGGCAATAGAAAAGATTTATTAATACAATATTAATTGAAATTTTGAAAATATATGTGTAATAGATATTATACATACATTTTTCATGTATTACAGTAGATATTATGCACATATTTATCATACATTATAGTAGACATTATAATGTATTTACTACATTATTTAGTATATTATAATTAATGTAGTAAAGAAATGTATGAAACATCTAATAAAAAAATTATAAAAACTTCAAACTGTAAATGAATGAATAGACTGATATATTAATTTACAAATAAATTATTTTAGACTCAATAAAGTAGTACAAGTTCTATTTTGATAATTAAATGTTTCAGTTATATCGTTAAGTATTTAAAATATCTGCATACTTTTAGAAAAAAAAAAACAGTTTTAAAAATATATTAAAATCCAAAGAGATGCCTCTATCTCTCTAATGAAAAACGATTTAAATATTTAATATTTCAATTAAACTTTATTTTTTCCTGATGAACTTTGACTACATGAATATTCAAAATGCAATAACAATTTTTGAAATTTTATTATTTTTTATTTTATTCATTATATCTAAATAAAGATTTAAACTCACACAAAACAACCTATAAAATACAGTAAACTTCAAGCACATATATTGATGCATATTACTGAAATCACGTCTAATTAAAAGAGAATTTATTTACCTTAAGCGAAACTATACTTGAATATAAATATCTTATTAAACCACAAAGATGATTTCTAAATATTTCCTAGAGTTGTTCAGGTAAAAAAATAGGTCATTTAAAAATTTCCAGCCCCAACCCTTTGAGTGCCATGCTTTCTACAAAGCATGATCGTGGACGAAAATCAAATTCGAACTTTTTTTTTTTTGAAAGAAGATTTAAAGAATTTTAAATTCCACGACGGGGTCGTGTTGCCGGCGGTGTTCTTTTCAGAAGCATGTTTGCAAAGAATTATCTGACATAACTCTTTCTCCTTCTGTTGTTGAGAAAGACTCTTAAGGAAATGACTTCGGGAAATACAACATGACATTGGAAGAGAGAAAGCTATTCGAGTTTGGCAATTTCAATTCTTTCCATATCGTTAAATAATAATATATGTTTGAAGCTCGGTTTCTTTTCTTGCTGCATAGAATCTGAACGTTTAATCGATCAAGGTGGTTTTTTTTTGTTATATTTATTCATGTTTTCCCCTTTAAATTCTATATTTTAATGTATGTGGGTATGTTACTTTTGGTATAGAAGTCCCCCTAAACTGAAATTTATTTTGTCGTTAAACATTTCTTACTACATAAGTTGTTCACATTTGAACTATGTTTCAAAATTCATTTCATTTTGAAACATACTTCAAATGTGAACAGTATTAGTAGTTTGATGAAATACCACTACATATTATATAATTTAGTGATTTGATTTGTGCATAACAGAGTAAGGAACAATTTATACATTATTATAATTTTGAAGAATATTTGATACATGTGAGCATATATTTTAAATTTGATAGCTAATATAATATTTAGTAATGGATTATTTAATTTAAGGAACATTAAAATTATTAAATGGTTGCAGAAGTTTAAACAACATATTTCTTCTACATAGAATTTTTTTGTATAAAACCAAAAATAACACTTTTTAACATTTCTTCAAATTATAAATAATGTTGTTTAGAAGTAACGTTAATAACGTATGCTTAGATTTTTTTAACGTTATTAATAAACTACTGTATTACAGTAGCAGCAATATTTAATATCGTATTTAAACTACAGTATTAATAACTTTTTTCGTCTACTAATATTTTGTAATAAGTCATAAGATATTTTATGGGCCATATATAAGGTCATACAAAATTATTAACCTTTCAAATAGGTCAACAAATCGCGCAACATTTATTATTTATTTTTCTTTATTTTTATACTTTGGTATTTCCATAAGATTTTTAATACTTCCGGAAATATACTTAAAGAAAATAAATCAAACTAGTTTTTTTATGGAAAATAAATAATGCGATGTTAGGAAGCTATGGATTCTGATGCAGAATGACTAACACTTTGGCGAGCGGTACCACAGGTTTCGGGTACGACACCGGCGATGCAATGGATGTTTGGAGTGGTTCGGAATAAACCTTAAGCAGTAAATCCCAACAGTACTGCAGAGTGTGGGGCTGATAATCCTACTCCGTAAAAAGAAAACATCTCATGCTTAGAAGTCTGCCAACAGTCAGACGATCTTGGCCAAACATGGGGCTCTTGTACCATTGAAGAAGAATCTTAATTTTGAAAATGCAATTATTTTCTATGTTTATTTTTCATTTATTCATGCGGTTATTTTCTCATCTAACTATCCATTTCAAATGTAATATTTTCCATAGAAAAATAATAGTGTGACTGTTATAGTGATATTATTTCTAAATTCTAATTTCTAAAATTTTTTTCTAATTTTCTAAATTTTAATTTCTAATTTCTCTAATTTTCTAAATTTTAATTTCTAATTTCTCAATTTTTCTTGCTTTGGCGAGCATTTATTTACATTTATCTTAATTATTTTGTAAATTACTATAAATTATCACGAAGCTTTTAAGTTATATCAAATGATATGCTTACTATAATATGTAATTATAAATTACTATATATTCTAACAATAATTTATTAAATGCTAAATTATTTTAAAATAGTAAAAAAAAATATTTCGAAGCTTTGAACATGTTTAAATAAAAATATGTTTCTTTTTTTCACTCAGTGTAAAAGGAAAAATAACAATTAAAAAGAAAAACCTTAAAAAAAAATCTTTTTTCATAGAAACAAATTATGAAACTTTCTCACAACTTGTGAAAAAAAAAAAAAAAAAAAAAAAAAAAAAGTCCGCAGAAACAAAAGCGAATCTCGAAAGATTGGAAAGTTTTCCGGCAAAGCATCTGAAGCAATGGAACTGACGAACTTAACTGCAGTCGGCTGTCATTTTTCACTTTGGAAAATCTTTGCCTTCAAGCTAAGAAATCGCATCAATAACTTCTTAACAAAAGGAAACAAACAAATTTTTAAAAAGTGCAAAATTTAGGCGCAGAATTTTCTTTACAAAAATAAGCTGAAACAATAACAGGATTTGAAATGGGGGTATAATGGACCTTACTGTTACAAATGATCTTCTAAGGACTTTTTTTTCCTAAAGTTTTACGGAGAAATGGGGAATTTCTGAATCTATTCACTGAAAACTATTATATTTCCATATAACTTTGTATTGTATTCAATATTATTATTTTAAGTCGTTTAAGAAGATTTTTTCGTTTTTTATGTACATATATGGATTAAAAAAATTTTTATCATCTCTATAAAATTACCAATTTTTCAAAATATCTTGCAATCATTAATTGAGGAAAATATATATATAAATGCTAAAACTCGTGCGAATAAATCAGAAATTTTTAATCTAGAAAAAATTAATCTAAACCAGTAGCATTGCATTACTGGAATAATATGTAATTTTCAACTGCTTTCTTTGTACACTTTTCATACAATAATGAATGTGACATAATAAAAATGTTAAATTGTAACGTTTATTCCTTATATTCCTGAATGGAATTTAATTTTTATTTAAATTTGATTTTCTTTATACCTCCAACTACTGGCTTATGTGGTACTGGAGTTAGTTATGGGGCTTCAAAAAGCCATATTATAGTAAAATACTGTAGTGGTATATTTAATAATATGGTGGCATATTAAATAATTTGAAAGGGCACTACGAAATTTTGATAAGTTGCCAACATAATATAATTTTTAGACTTTTCGTGTTTTAATTATTGTATCATAAATGTGTATAAGTTTAGAATTTTATAAGAAAAATACTTTTTCTACCCTCGATTTAATGAATGATTCTATTAAAGCGTACATGATATTGATATTATTATTGTATAATAACAATAATATAATAATAATTATAATAATAAATGATGTAATATGTAAATATTATTAAACAATAATAATATCTATAACATATACTTTTATATTATTTATTATTATTGTTATTTCTTTTGAATATTGCTATTAAATAAAAGAGCACCACACTTGAAATATTGTTTGTAAATTAAGTAAATGGATATCAATTTTCTCATCTGTTATCAATATCAATGAAATAATAGGTTTTCCAGAAGTACATCCATCTGTCTTATCATATGGATATTATATTCCACACATACTCACATATATAACTATATTATGAAAATTTTTATCTGTCTTAATTTTAGTGTTAACCATGTGTTTATAAAGAAAACTCACTTCCTGCTCTGTTAAGAAAGTAATAAAAGAGCGATGATGAATGAGAATATTACTAGCAGACGGCACTAATTTTTTATATATTTTAATGTGCAATTCGTTATTTTGCGATGAGCTCTACCTCATAAACCCGTCAACACCATTTTTTTTTCTACACTTAATAAATGTATGTGTGCGATATATCTCACTTATAAGAATGTTATGAATAATTATCCTATTTATGTTCTCGAAAGAAATTGTTAAATATTGTTAAATATGTTTTGCATATTTTTGGGCATGATTTGTTGCAAAATAAAGTTTCAAAATATAACATATTTCACTAAAAAATTAAAAAATAAAAATGCAGTAAATTACAATTTTAAGTAGCTATAATTTTTTATCGTTTTAAGTTTTTTATTTGTATATTGTTCATACTACTGTGCGAAACCTCTGCGATAATTTTAAAACACATTATTTTAATGCATATAGAAAGTATTTGTGATTTCTAAAGCTTTCTACTATTTTGCCCATATATTTTCATTAGAAAGACCTTGCTTATTTATTTTTTTATATTAAACAGGAAAATTAGAAGAATTAACGTCAATAGTCAATATGGTTAATTGAATGCAAAACTTTTATTAATATGCTTTTATATATCATTAGTTGAAATGTTGTATTTTAAACCTTTGTTACAACATAAAAAAATTAGCATCACAAATAATGGGTCCATAAGAAACCCAATGTGTACTGTTGTACAAAATATATGTTAAAAATAATAAATATTAGTTTAATTAAAATAATAAATATATATGAATAATATTTAGTTTTATTTAAATTTTATTTTACTTAAATACATAACTTCCGTGTTTAAGAGATATTAGAGTTGATATGTTCACAGATGTGTTTTATTATAATGGAAGATATTATATATTCCGTTATATGTAGTAAAACATAATTAGTAAAAGCATTACATTATAGTAAAACATTATAAGACATACTATATCTTATTATAGAAGACATATATATATATATTATATTATATAAATATATATATATATATATAGGGAAGATAATAAATAAAATATTATAATAATAATAAATATAAAACCATAAATTAATTTAGTTTTATTTAAATTTTATTTATTTATAGTTCTAACATCGCAAGTTTTTATGAAATGATCACAAAAATGTTTTACAATAATGGAAGGTTGACTGTACACTGCACTCTGAAGAAATAATATTAGCCTGAGTTGATAGAGAACGCGTTTCTTTAAAAACAGTTACACATGGGGACAATCCGCTTAAACTGATATTCTCTGAATTACTTTCCAGTGTACTGTAAATCTCGCTTTTTGTTACATTTTCTTTAACTTTTTTGTGCCTCCAAAGTGAATGGATACAAAACATAAAAACGGAATTCCTTTTTTTTTTTGGGCGAGACGTGTGCATTGGAAGTTTGAACAAGAAATACTCCATTTCAGCGCGTCACACAGCTCATCCTGTGAATGACAGGGTGGACGGTCCAGAAAGGCAATCCAAAGTCCACATCGCCTCTTTATGCACTTTCTCACAATGGATCTGTTTGCTGTCCTTTCCGAAGACTAAAGAGATTCACTTCATTCACTTGGCCGTCACATTTTCCTGTGGTTTTTGAAAAAAGGAATTTTCTTCTCTTTTTAATAGTATAGATTAAAGTGAAGAGATGTACATTCAACAGTAGATTGTCTTTTCAGCAATATTAAAAAAAAAAATGTTGGAATTACAGTTGGTGTGCTAATTTATAAATTATTTGAAATCTTTAAAACACTGGGCGAATTTAAAGTTGTAGTAAAATATATGTATGGAATCATTTACTTGATCCGTATCGTAAAATTGCGATTTTTAGGTTTTAAATGGATTTGTCATGGAGGCTTATAATTGACGTCATGCACGGAAAACTTTGTGAAACCTTATTACATGAACGTTTAAACAGAAAAATGTTTTTTAAAATTGCTTTTAATATGCTAAAAACATGATTTCAAATACGACCATTATCATCATGCCCATCAAAGAAAAGCCATTATCTTTCAAAATATGAAAAGAATTGAAGCTTGATTTTTATTTTCCATAGCCTAAGAACAATAGAAATTTTTTCTATGAATCTGAAATTCGTCATATAATTCGAATTTGTTTATATTTTCACATAGAACCTTGAACTCAAATCTTTGTAATATTTTCGAAACTAATTTATATTTTCTAAAATTCTAAAGAATTTAAGAACGGCCACAACTTTCGGAGATACTTTGGCGGGCCTACTTTAAATTAAATACATTTTATTGAAAGTACAAACACAATTTAACCGTAAAAGATATACTTTCAACTATAGATTGTCTTTTTTAGCAATGTTTAAAATAAATGTTGGAATTACTGTTGGTGTGTTAATTTATAATTTATTAGCCTAAGTACAATAGCAAATGTTTTTTATAAATGGCAAATTCGTCATATATTTCGAGTCGTTTACATTTTCAAATAGAACAGACGATTTTGACCAACCATGTGATGTTGCCAATGAAGAAGAAGAATTACACTATGAGAATATTTGGCACCTGTTATTTTAATTTAATAATTTTAATAATTAATTATTTAAATTAAGGATTTCTTTAATTTATCGAAATCTAAAGAAATACATATTTACTATGAAATAATTTCGATATACAATACAAAATTAATTTTTTCTGCATCTAAATGTTTAATTATATGGAGAAAAAAATATTAAAACTAACTAATAACAATAATTATAACTATTTATCCTTTATTGTATTATATTCTTTTTCATTATATACTTACAATTAATAAGTATGGCAGAAGTCAAATATTTATTTTTGATTTTCTAAGAAAATAGTTCTAAATGTTTCGTCCTTTTATTTAGCTTATAACTGATAATATTAAATATTTTAGAAACTATGTAAAATTAAAAAATGGCATCAAAATATAGATACGTTTATTATTCCAGGGTTGAATATAATTTTTAAAAACGAAAAATGGCTAAAATAATAATTTTTTTCATTAAATGTTTCAAATTAAAAGTAATTCTGAAAATAGTTTTTTTATTTCATTCAATAACATTATATCTATTTTAAATGTGGTATTTTAGAAAATTTCGATATAAATTTTAATTTCTGACATTTTTACTGCAAATAAAACTGAAACATATCGAGGTAAATGCCAATATTGATATATATTAACATTAAACATTGCATTGTTTTCAAATTTTTTCTAAACTTTTGTTCCTTTATTTCTTGTTACTAAGAATTATAAACATTATCATCAGAAATTTCAGAAATCTTCTTATTTTGTTTATTATTTTTTAAGAAGATTAAAATAGATAGTTTAATTTTTATGCAAAAAGTCACTATTTTAATCCTTTCATTAATTATTATTCATCTCCAAAAATAAGAACACACAAACTTTTTAAATGGTTAACATACGACATTTTTGGAGGGACCTTGAGATATTTGAACAATATAATCTGTTTTATTAAGACTAAAAGATACAAATTTATTATGCCTTTCAAAGAAAATAATGGCAAATTATAAATTTTAAGAAATATTTTGAAGATATTACAATTTTTAAAAAAAGAAAATTTGTGATAACATTGTGAACAAGGTCTTCTATTTCAAATTTAATTCCACCACTACCATAAATATTCAAAAAAACATAAAGATAATTTTCGAGTCAGCTTTATGTTTATTCTTCTATGGAACAAACGTTTTGAGGCATAAAATAGGTTGCATTCTAAATAAATTTTTAAAAATAATAATATTTATGACTTCAATACAAAGCAAAAATGTTTTCTGAAAAGCTTCCAATTATATATTTAAAATTTTTCTTCTAAATTATAGTTACTATTATTTTTCTAACATCAATTCTCAGCGAATATAGTTACAGTAACTATATTCGAAATGATGTTAATCAGTAAGCAAGGAGGAAAAAGTGAAAAATTTTGCTGGTAAGAATATCTAATTTGAACATTCAACAAACTTACTATTTTGCACAGGAAATTTTCTAATTTAAGTTTCTAAATATATTCAAACTATCATTTTGTATTTAGTATTTAATCCATATAATTTATTTTGTTTTATTATTTTTTACAATTCAAATGTTATCGTATTTAAAAAAATATTGACGCGGTTTTAATTAATTTTTGCTATGAAAATTATTGTCATTGATATTATAAAGAATTAATTTTTTTAAATTTCTAAAATATTTTTTTTTTTTAATTTTTTTTTTTTTTTTTAATTTCTAAAATATTTTTAAAATCTTTTTTAGAAGACTGAATCTTTATGTTGACTCATCTTTGAAATTCTTTTATGATTCGCAGTTTTATTTAAGTATTATCAGCTTTTTTCTTATTTTCTTTCCTTTGATTTTTCGATGTGGCATTTATATTAAAAAAACTTTATCATTAAAATAAGTATATATAATTAGACTATTATGAAGTTTCACTACTGCTACTATCCCACACCACATCACTCTGCCTAGAGCTGAGTTGCCCCTGTACAGTTTGGGAATGATGTGGGTGAGAAGAAGTCTGATTGGGCTCTGTGACATTCTAAGGGTCATATTGAGACCGGAATCTACTATTTTAAAAGTGGATTCCGAACCACTATAAACATCCATGGAATCGCGGGAGAACCCGATACCTGTGGTATCGAGTGCCAGAGCGTTAGACACTCCCCCATCAGGCCTATGTAGTTTTACTGAATTTTAAACTCCCATTTATACATATTACATAAAATGTAAAGCCGCAAAAAACATTAACATTTATTTTGTTATTCTCCAAAACATTTAATTGAAATTAAAGGAATATTCACTTTGCATTTTTATTTGACTACTAAAAAATTAAAATATTTATTTTAACAGTTGGGCTGAAAAGTACGTAGGGGCTGACACATATATGGCCCTACTGGTACTAAATCCATAGTATTTTTAGTTAGTCCTAACCTTCAAAAAGGCACGTGTATAAATTTGACAGCTGTTGCACTATTAGTATGTCAGTTACAGCATTTTTAGTGAAGCAACTTTTTGTTAGTTTGAAAAACTTGAATAAAAGGAATTTCGTGTGTTAATAAAAGCATTGCTTTTTGGCGAAAAAAAAATACTATTTGCCAAGACTTGGCTTGATAAACATTATTTGGACTTTGCACCAGGAAAATCAACCGTACAGAAGTGGTTTAAATTTAAACGAGGCGAAATGAGCACCGACGACGATACACGCAGTGGACGCCCCAAAGAGGCTGTTACCTACGTAAACATCAAAAGTCCACAAAATAATTTCTGATAACCGTAAAGTGAAGTGGATTGAGATAGCTGAGACCGTAAAGATATAGAAGGCTCCAAAGAGGCTGTTACCGACGAAACAGACCCTAAAGATATCAAAGGAACGTGTTGGACATATCGGGAATGAATATTTAGATATGCGAAAGCTCTGTTCAAAGTGGGTGCCGCGCAGAGCTCACAATCGACCTAAAAAACAACAACAAACAGCATTTAAATTTCACGTAAATAAGTAAAATTTCTTAAAAATGTAATTTAAATATTTAAATAAGTAAAAATTTTGTACAAAATGTTCAGAATATGTAAAGAGTAACGTTGCTTCAGAATAGGATATGTTGTTTAATGTTATTATACAAATTGACGAAGTCAAATCTTTAAAATACCTCTTGATACGACATAGTAGAAAGTTTACAGTTAAAATTTGAGGTAAGTGTCAATACATCACATTATTTGTCTGGGTGAATAATCAGATAGAGGATGACTCAATGTATGCCCTTCTTTAATTCAACAACTAAGTATCTCATTTCAAAGAACACACGTCAGAACAGACAGAACGTCATCATCATCAGAGCAAGACGGTAACATCGCGAAAATGGCAATTCTCCAGTGTTGTAAATGACGCTATTTACAGCTAGTTTCAAGGAGACAGATATCTCCTAAATCCATCCACGTCATATCGTCTCTAGTAGCAGAACATTTGAAAGGTGGTATACAGATCAACTATAGAGAGAAGTCGTTTTCAAGTGGTTTTGTACGCATCATTCACTGTGTGTACCCTCACACCAAATCCTTGAAAATGAAAGATTTTTTATTAGGCAAAAAAGAGGGTGGGCTTATTAGAGTGCAAATCAATGAAGATCCATACATTTTTTATAAATATGATTACGAGGTAACAAAACGGTTTTAATTTTTTTGGAAGCAGGAAACCTGTTGTTATTCCAATCATATTCATGACATATTTTCTGGTTGTTTGTATATGTGACGCCAGGTATATTTTTAGATAGCCACACTGACCTGCATATCCTCTCAAGAGAGTAAACTTACTGTCCAAATATATAGAGATGATAATCTTGATTCAATTGTTGTCTTTTATATTGGTAGACTTGATGTCTTCTTTACTCTACCAATGACAAAATTGTACCACACGGACCATCTATTGATGGAAATTATTATTTATGTGTATAATTATGCAGAACATTATATGTAAATATTGGCCGGTATGTTGTTCGGACTTTAATACTATCCATGTTTACAATACTTTTGGTAGATGTATTTCTCCACTTAACTCAAGTTCTGTATCACTTCAGGTTTTTAAACTACCTTGGCGCAATAACATCATTTGCGATAAACTGAATCAATGAAAAAAAATAAGTTGTTTCTCAAAGCAAATCGTGATCGTGCTTGTATAAACATTAGATGTTACGTTCATATTGGAATGAACCCTACAATGAGCTTCTATATACTTTTATATTGGTATGTTTCCATCTTGTACATTTTCATGACAGAAAAACATATTTTTTTTTGTAAGCATCTTTTTTTACGAAACACTATTTCATTAATGATTTGCCAAATTCATTAAATTCCAAGAATAAGCATTTTGCAATCGCAGTATGAATTTTTCTGTTTTTTTTAAAACAAGCTTATAATCACGAGAATAAAAAAATATTTATGAAATTGGGAAATTATCGACAAAAATACGCACACATTTATACAATTATAATCTTTTAATTCAAGTATAGAAACATATTTCTAAAAGAACATTCATTGTCAATATGAATTCAAATAAAACTGTATTTCTACCAACAAATTTAAAAATGTATCCATAATTAAAATTATTTTGTAATTAAGTTATTACAAACGCATTTAATTAATTAGAAATGATACTTATGCATCTATAATGATGTTATAACTGAAAAATATTCTAGTAAAAGAAAATAGTGAAACAAATTCAAGCAGAATCATTACAATTTATTGGAGTTCCTGCTCATTAACGCACTTTGTCCTACTTGTTGCACGGTGGCAAAGCACGTAATTAATGTATAGGAGGGTCCAGGTTCGATTTCACTGCAAACGGCTGTTGCTGTCACTTCCTTCAGATACGAGAAGTCTTGATGGCAATTATGACAACGTATGTATAATACTCGCATAGTCTCTATAACAATTGTGATAACATGCATCTAGTTCCCGCATAAACATTTTTCAGAAACGAGAAGTCTTGATTGCAATTGTAAAAACGTACGTCTAGTGACCGCACAAACATCTTTCAGAAACAAAAAGTCTCGATTGCAATTGTAATAACGTAAGTTTAGTGCCTGCATAAACATTTTTCAGAAACGAGAAGTCCTGATTGCAATTGTAGAAAACGTCTAGTGCTAGCATAAACATGTTTCAAAAATGAATGATAAACATCTTTCAAATTTCAAAGTTTCAATGGCAATTATAACATTTATAATGTCCACGTAAACATCTTTCAGAAATGAAAAGTTTCTATCTATGGCCATAAATATAGTGCCATCATAAACAGTCAGGCTGATATCTGGGATTTCAAAGTTACTTTTGTAGGAGAACTCAAAATGTTCATACGAGAAGAAAAGCAAAGTTAGAATTATTTTCAAAGATGTTTAAATGCTCACATATATTTATTTCAAATTAGCAAGCTCACAAACTCAGCAAGATATGTCAGCAGATTTATATTCACAACGTTCATGAACAGGAATTTCAAAATCTTAAGAAAAAGTGTATGTTTTCTTTATGATTAAAATGTTATATTTGACAGATTGAGCTACTAATGGCTGTGAGTATTGTGTTTAATAATGACAACCTTGTAGAATGGTAAAAATATGTATGTGTATAATATTAATTAATAAAATAAAAACTACAAAGCGGAATTCAAGGGAAAATTTCTTTTTAAAAAATATTGCCTGATTAAAATTCGTTTTGAACATCATAGATATAAATATATTTTACACCAATTGCTTTTTATTCACATGTAAACTCACATTCTTTTTTTTTAAAGTTTCAAGATTCTGATGTAAATTATCTGATTTGTTTGGTATACTTAAATACAAATGTGTATCAAGCTTTTGTTATTTGGCAATGTTTTATAATCGCCCCTTCAATTTGTACTATAAAATTCTAGTAATAAACATTATTAATTGTATTATTATAATTTTAATGTGAATTAAGTGAATTAAGATTCCATTTTCAACATTATAGAGATAGATACATTATCCCCAATTATTTTAAAATTCTATTCATCTACCAACTCACATACTTTTTCTCAAAATTTCAAGATTTTACTGTAAATCAACTGATTTATTTGATATATTTGAAATACAATAATTTTCAATCATTGTTATTTGCTAATATATTTAAATCATATATTCAGTTTGTGGCATAAAATTCTATTGATACATATTATATATTGTTTAAAGTAATATATAATAAAATATAATTAGTAGTACATTTATGTATTGTTTGCATAATTATTGTTTATATTATAAGAATTCTAATGTGAAAGTAGTTACAGAGCTTTAATAAATATGTTTCTAAAAATATTTCATTATAATTATTAAGTAATATCAGATGCTTTTAAATCAAATAATAAATAAATATTAAAATAAACAACATTTACCAAAATTTTACAAAGAAATCAAAATTTATTCCATTTCATTTAACAGAAAGTGTATTTCTATAGATTTTATAATATAAAAATTTAAAAAAAAAATAAATAAAACAAATCTATATTTATCTTTCGATTCTCATTTTATTTCAACATATAACCAAATAGCAGAAAAATGTATCAAAATACAGATATAAGCAAATAAAACAGTTTCAAAATTTTCATTTTATCGTATAAATGTTTATTTAACCTTAAATAAAAGTATTCCTACAAGGTGCGTGTTTTCACTTTTGTTCCTTGAAGATCCCGCGGGGACATCGTTTTCTGTTTATCCTCGATCAATTTACTTTCTCGTCTTCAAAGACCCCCTTCCTCCCTTTGAAATAAAAAGTAAAACAAAACTTTTTCGGAATTCAAATAGCTCCTTTCTTGCTTTATGCAACCTGAATTCAAATATTTTCTTTAGCAAACATTATGACTACGAAATATTTTATCTTTATATGTTAAGATGATTTTTTTTTTTTGCTTAAAAAATGGTTTATGCTGAAATTTTTTTTATGGTTTAATCAAATTAGTTTTTAAAAAATTCTATAATGAGTTTAACAGTATATAAAATAAAAATAATAAAAGAATTCATGGTTTGTGGATAGTACAATATAGCGATAAAACTGAAAATTATTATAACTAAATTAATTAACAAAAATTTTTTTAACTTTTAAAAATTTTTATTTCTAAAATATATGTCCCTAATGGTATAAGTGGGGACTGATGGACGAAGAACTAGCTCTCAGAACTCTGTGACACTGATTTTCGGGTTGGAGTCCCGGCATTGCCGTGGAGTGTTTGTAGTGGTTCGGAATCAACTTTAAATTGTAGGTCCCGGTATAAGATGATTGTAGAGCGTTGGGCGTAAACCAAAAACCCTACCCATAAAATGAAAACATCTCTCCGTTTAGAAATCTGCCAGTATGCAGACGTCCTTGTCCCACCATAAGGAGTTTTGCACCACTGATGATGATGGTGATGATGAATGGTAAACGCAGGGTCTGAAGGCCGAGGTCTGATGGCTGTGGTCTGATGGTTATACATTTCGGTTTCGAGTACCGGCGGTGCCATGGAAACTTGTAATTATTCGAAACCCACCTAAAACCACAGGACCTTATATGGCTGTTGGATGTAGGAATGAAACGCCTACTTCATAAAAAAGAAAAACATCTCTAACCGAAATCTGTCAGTAGGCAGACGGTTCTGCCCCACCCTAGGGCTGTTGTCGATGAAGGAGAAAGCGGTATAAGACGATGTTATAGACACTCTAATGCAGGGGATGGGCAAACTTTTTTAAGTGCAGGGGAGTTTTGAATCAAGATAAACTTAATAACCATTTATTATTACAATAATATTTATAATATTGTTAATCAATAATATATATACTTTTATTTTTGAAATATTTTACGAAATAACCCAAAACAAACACTAGCTACGCTATACTTTAATAATTTCACCACTATTCACAATGAGGCTAAACGTCCGCAAACTTTCATATACGCAATCAATAATATTTGAACTACTGATGGAGCTTAAAATGCGCAGTCTATCACATGTGAGGTTTAATTCAACTATATTGATTCGAGAAAAGAGATATTAGCGCTTGTCTACTACAGCTATAACTAACAAAGAACTTCCGCTTTTAACACTTTTACCGATTGAAAGCTGTATGTGCTTGCTATTTCCGTCGATTTATGTTTTGTAGAAGAAAATAAGAAGTAAAAGATCACCAGTCCTTTGGAAAAAAAAAAAAAAAAATATTTAATCAAAGTATAAAAGAAAAGGATGAATTTATAATATATAAAATATATTTCTTTTAATTTGACCTCGACCGGCAAATTAAAATTCTATCCCGCAGACCGGATAGAATCTTCCCGGCGGCCGGAGTTTTTTGCCCATCCCTGCTCTAATGTTATAAGGTGGAGTTTTTTCATTGTACTTATTACTTCAATTAAATGTATGCATTCTGTCCTTGAAATAACACATAAGACATTTTATATATAATGTTTCGACGCAGAATTTTTTAACAAAATATTATAAGAAGATAAAGATTTCTATAGATAAAAAAAAAGTATCATTGCATTTCCTTAAAAAACACTTACGATTCTTCCTTAAAAGAGTAGTTATAGAGTTTTCATATGTACTTAAAATTGTTTCATTACGCTTAAGTAGCATCAAGAGCACTTTAAATCAAATACTGAATAAAAATTGAAATAAACGCTATTTTTAAAAGTTTTTATACAGAGAAATAAAACATTTATTTCTTTTCAATTAACAAAAAATTTTGCTATAGATTATATAATATTAAAATAAAAAAATAAAGTAAAATATTATGATATTTATCTTTCGATTCCCATTTTATTTTAACTTATAAGCAAATATCAGTAAAATGTTTCAGAATACAGATATAAGCAAATAAAACAATTTCAAAATTTTCATTTTATCATAAATGTTTATTTTACCTTAAATAAAAGTATTCTACAAGGTGCGTGTTTTCACTTTTGTTTCTTGAAGATCCCGTAGAGGGCATCGCTTTCTGTTTTACAATCGGTCAATTCACTTTCTCGGACTTAAAAAAAGTAAAACAAAAATTACTTTTGCGTTATTCCTCCTCCCTTTGAATGCAAAATGGAAAGCTCAAAATAATAGTTAAAAAAAAAATTACTTTTTGTTTGGAAACTTTGTGTTCAACTGGAGCAAATATATTATTTTTGAATATTATTATTATTATTTTTTACTGTAAAGAACAAAATTCATGTTCAGTATTTTCGAGGATACTATTTTTTCATTAAAACCTGATTATTAAAAAATTCTACAATGTGGCTAAAACGTAAAAAGTAAAATAAAAATTCGTCTTTTCATAAGATTCATGATTTGTGGATAAGTACAAACAATGATAAAGCTTTGAGAGCTAAATTCATTTTTTACAAATTGCTTCGCGGGTAACTGAATGCAAAATGGAAAGATCAAAGTAATATTCTGAGGGAAAAAAATTGGAAAATGAAAGCAAACATTGTGACGAGTACGAATTCTTGATATTCAACTTTGTAGCAAATATATTATTTTTGAAATATTAATTTTTTTATTGGAATAAAGATGATAATCATTTCCTTTATATGTTCTGATATTATTTTTTCATTGAAATAAATGGTTAATTTAAATCAGTTTCAAAAAATTAATACAAATGTAAAAATATTATTTTTAAATATTAATTTTTTTTTGCTGGAAGAAAAAAATATAATTTTCTTTAAAATATTAAGATATTTTTTTATTAAAAATGGCTTATTTAAATTAGTTTTAAAAATTCTACAATGATTCGAACTGCAAAATAAAATAATTAATAATAAAATAAAATTCATGGCTTGTGCCTAGTACATGTAAAGCGATAAAACTTTTGAGTAAATTATTGTGAATAAAAATTAATTTTTAATTTTTTAAACTTTATATTTAAAGTTTAATGTTTATCATATAAATAAACAAAGTTTTATGGTTGACAAAAATATTAACAAAAATAGAAATATTATTATGTCTGCTATTCAGGTGTGAAAGGCAAAGTGAATCTCTCAAAAGTTAACTTGTTTCAATAATAAAAACAAATTTAACGGAAAAAGTAAGCGAACTAAGAATAACTAGATATAAAATTTAATTTATCTGAATTTGTTGTTCTAATGTATAGAAAAACTGAAAAATTTCCTGCAGCAAATTCATCCATTGGAAAACATTCGTCGTTGAAGTGTAATAGCCACAAATTCAATTAGCTTTTTTAGACCGTGATCTTTTATGCCATAAGGACTACACCGATGCTTACTCCACTTTTAAAAATGACAAAATAAAATCAACGATAGCAACCAATAAAATGATTTTTCTTTTTATGGCAAACCATAAGGACTACACCGACGTTACTCACTTTAAAATATAATAAAATAAAAGCTCATATTCGAGGGACAGGATTCCGAACCACTACAAACAAACTGGCACCGCCAAGATCGAACCCGAAACCTGTGGTACCCGAGCGCCAGAGCGTTCAGCCACTCGGCCATTCAGGCCCCTTAAAATAGCATTAAAAATAAGCTAACGTTAATTGAGAGTTTTTATTAATTTATCATGACTCCATATTATAGATGGGTTTTGTTGTTGATGTCAAAACAGCAAAATCTGTCGATTTTTTTAATTATTTTAATTTAGGCAATCTAACAAGGAAAAAAGACTCAGAAAATGTGTGTTAATAATTGAAGAAAACTAACCAAAATCTTGCATTCGTTTTACTTCCTTACCAGTAGCTGTTGATTAATGGACTTTCAAATAAAATTATCACATTAATTAGTGTAAAAGTAATAAATTTTACATCATAAAGTGTAACACAGAGAAATATCCACCAATCCGTGTAATGAAAATTGATGGCGAAGAGAGTTTTTTTTCTTTCTAATGCAACTGGCAAACACTTAGACAGCTTAGTCTTGGATGCCTTAAGGCAAGCGCTGCACAGACGTTACTCACTTTGCATTACCAGGCGGCGCGTGTAACTTGAAGATAAGCCACGGATGCGGAGTAGCAATGCCCGCAACGCTCTACGATCCTATTAGGACCGGGACCTACGGTTTAAAGTGGATTTCGAACCACTACAAACAACCATGGCACCGCGGGACTTGAACCCGATACCTGTGGTACTGAGCGCCAGGGTGCTAGCCACTCCGCCGTCAGGGCCCCAATCATTCATCCATTAGCTTTTAAAAGCTGAAATTGAACATAAGTCATTCCACATGTTTTTGATAAAGCATGAATGAAACGTGCTATGTTGTTGAATGTATGAATGAAAGTTGTTGCTAATGAATCGTGCATATTAGTTGAAATAATGCAAGGTATTTTTATAGGAGTTTCCTGTCTTTGCAACTAATGTAAGATTGATTTCTTTGGAAACTTTCAACACATTAAGATGAATAGATTTAAAAAATGCCTAAATATAAATATTTTTCTGAATAAACACATTTAATATAATGTGAAGTTTTAGTCTAAAAACGAATCTCCTGTTTATTATTTTTTCAGAGTTTTTAAATTTTCAATTTTCTGATGCATTCCAAACTACAAACTTATTTACATTTAAATAGTTATCTACACCAAAAATCCTTTTCAAACCAAGAAAAACAATTTATTTTCCGAACAATGAAACTTGGCTTTAAAATTCCATTAAATAAAAAGATAAAATGGGAGAAGTCTGTTTTTGCTACTTTTATTTTAGTGATAACTATATTATTTCAAACATGAATGTACAAACAAATTTGAAAAACAAATTACTTTAATTTAAATATAAAACATTAAAGGATATACATAATCTAATTCAGGTATAATTATACAAATATTTAAAAAATTAATTTTATTAAAATGTAAAGCAGTTCTTGTCTCAACAGTATATGTTTGTTATAAAATATTGTCACATATATCTTTGAAATGAATACATCTACTCTATTGTATTCAGTTATGATTACAACATTCTAATAATTCATTATAGAATGTTTCATTTGAAACAAGAGAGATGATGAATTTGAACTACATCAAATCTTATTATATTAAATATTTAAATTGCATTTGTTACATCGTTAAAATGCGCTGCATTTTTACAAAGAAGCGAAATACGAATTTCATTTTATTCGTGAATTTCAATGCAATTCCTAGTTTAATACATCTTTGAATGTTATTTTAATCTAGTCATTATTGACTTTGTTTCAAAGCTTGCATTAAAAACACATTTTTAAATATGTCTTAGAAAGTATTCATTAACAGTTTACAATTTAAAAATTAGTATTTCTTGACGATAAATTTATTTTAATGATTTCTGACTGTATGTAAATTTGGGATTGCAATACCGGGATACGAATACCGGTATCTTGAATACCGGTATTTTGAAATACCGGTATTCACAAGTTTAAATACCGTTTTCGGTATTTACTAGAAATTTAGAATTCTTATCTGTGAAAGAATACTTATCAGTGAAGTTCTTATTAATATCAAATTGCTATTCTTATTCTATTCTCCACAAACCTATCACATTCAGAAGAATTCGGTACAGTTATCGAAGATTATGAGACACTAATGTCGATAGTGAAAAGAAATTGTCTCTTGAACAAAAATTAGAATTGGCGATAACTAAAAAATTTCAACAAAAACACAATACACAAATCAACTATATCCAAAACAATCAGACGAGAAATAGATTTATTTGAACAGGGGGATTTAGGAGGTAAATACTTGGAAAAGTATATCGCGCATTGCTAACAGTACCAACCACTAGCGTAGATGTTGAAAGAACGTTTGCGATAGCTGGTAATTTTTGCACAAAATTACGTTCCAGGCTTAATGATAGTACAATTGATGCATTATGTTTTTTAAGATCACATTTCAAAAATTTGTAATAGTACCACAGACTGAATAGTGTTATTTACATTTTTGTGATTTAAATAAATAAAATGTTCCTTTACTTTTTGTGATTCTTTATATACTGTCAGAGTTTATAAATTACACATATTTTTGTGATATTTACATTATCTAATAAAACTGGTAAATGAAACCAAGAAACACCTGTGTTTTCTTTCTTTTTCTAAAATTTCTACCACCGGTATTAAAACCAGTATCCCGGTAATAAGATTAAAAAATACCGAATACCGGTATTGAACTCTGATATTGCAATCCCTACTGTAAATGTATTTAATATTCTAAATTAATTTCATTCCTTTTTAAAATTTATTCAAATCTTATTTATTCAAAATATTGTCTTTTTGATTTTTTACTGACGTGATAATAAAATTATTTTTGGATATATACTATTATTTTTGGATTATATAGATATATCTTATTTCGCTTTTAATTTTTCATTTTTAAAATAATTGCTTTAAATGCCCTTTTACCATTGTATATGATTGTTTTCCAAGTGAAATAATTACAATAAAATAATGTTTAAAATTCAATTAGATTTCGGAAAGAATGGGAAATTTTAATAAACTGAGAAAATAAATTATTCATATAATAACAATTATCAAACTTTAACTATTAAAAAAAATGAGCTCACTGATTTTTATTTAACTGCTACGTTGTATTACCATGTGACTTCTGGCTTTTTGATGCGGTGAAAATTAACCCTTTTAAAGAATATCCCGGCATGCCTGTTTTTGAGATACTAGAAGCAAAGATCTTCATTTTATTTTCATTATCATGGAGTTGTCTCTCATGAGTGGGGACTTTAACAGATTTAAGTGGATGCCTTTTGAATTAACAACCTCAGTGTAAGTTTGGCAACTTTCACCATTACATAAGTTATATAACTAAGAGCGTGACAAAGTGTAAATTTTAATGGAGGGGTTTGGAGGACTCTCGACGTTAACCATCAATTAAACATCGTAAAAAATATGCTGGCACTTTTAAAATTTGAATGATTGTGTCAATGCATTTTCTAAAATTTCAAGATTTAAGAATTGTAGGACAAATGCGTCTATGTTTGTGTCCATAAAACACCATTACATTTTCTTCCAATTCTGTTGTGTTTATGTATCTACTGGAGCAAATTATTAAAAATATATCAAATGATTTTTGAAGACTGATATTTCAAACTTACATTTGGAAAACAACCACACAATTCAAATCTTTTCTGGACCGTTTCAAACACAATAACACACCTATCAAAACTTTTCAAACTCATATTCTCTTTCATGTAATCATAGCATTATCCAGTACATATTTTATAAAAAGAAGACAAATATTTTAAAAAAAAAAACTATTTTTTATTGTATTTTACAATGTAAGTTTAATTCAGGCTAAAAATTTTAACAAATTCAAAAAATAAACTATTCACATAATAAAAATTACGAAATTTTGATTATTGAATACAATATGCTCCGTTTTCCTGTAACTTCCATTGTAAGTCTTTTGATGCAATGCAAAAAATTATCCCTCATGTTTGTTTTGGGACAGCTCCATTTTTTTGGTAGCAAAGATAATCATTATTTCTTATTTCCATAGAAAGTTATAGAATTTTAATAGATTTAAGTGGATGCCTTTTGAATTAACAACCTCAGAAGTGCACCATGCACCATGACAAAGGTATATAACTAAGAGCGTGACAAAGTGGAAATTTTAATGGAGTGGTTTCGAGGACTCTTGACGATAACCATCAAAATATGCTGGTACAATTTTCCATTTTGAATCTGCGTTTGTGACTACATGAGTTGATTTGTTAAAACAAACAACGTTTTCTTGAAGATGATGTTCAGTTGTCTTTTGTTCATACGGTTATTGTTATTTTCAAATGATTTTGTTTATGTAAACTGTTCTCCAATTGCTTTTTTGTTTATAATAACAATATTATCAAGAGGGTTTGTGTCGATTGCAATTTCGTGCATATAGGGATCATTATTTTTGAGAATATTCAACTAGCCATTCAATTAAAACTTTTATTGGTTTTAAAAGTCAGATAGTTATATTCAAAACAAAAGCTTTAAGTGCTCAAATTATCAAATATTACCTGATTTATTTGATATATTTAAATTCAATAATGTAGCAACCTTTGTAATTTGCCAATGAATTGAAATCGCCCATTCAGTTGGTGGTATAAAAGTCTAGTAATATCTATATGTATTGTTTATAAGAATATAATATATAATTAGTAGTATATTTATGTATTGTTTGTATAGCTAATGATTATATTATACGAATTCTAATGTGAAAGTAGTTACAAAGCTTTAAAAAATATATTCAAAAATATTTCATTATATCAGGAGAACTTTTAATCAAATACTGAATAAAAATTAAAATAAAGAAAAACAATATTTATTCATTTTTAATTAACAGGAAAATTTTGCTATAGATAACATAATATTAAAAAAAAAAAAAAAAAAAACGTTATCTATATTTATCTTTTTTATCATTTTATGTTAATCTACAACCAAATAACAGAAAAATGTTTCAAAATAAAGTTATAAGCAAATAAAACAGTTTCAAAATTTTTCATTTTATCATATCAATGGTTATTTAAACTTGAAAAAAATTATTCCTATAATGTGCGTGTTTTCATTTTTGTTTCTTGAAGATCCCACAGGGCATCGCTTTCTGTTTACCCTCGCCCAATTTACTTTCTCGGCTTGAAAGAGCGCCCCCCTCCTTTGAAATAAAAAAAAAAAAAAAAAGTAAGACAAAATTACTTTTAGCGGAATTCAAATAGTCCCTTTCTTGCTTCATAAGGTAACGTGAATGCAAAATAGACAGCTCAAAAGTAATATTCTGAGGGAAAAAATTGGAAAATGAAAGCAAACACTGTGACAAGAACAAAATATTTTGTTTGGAATTCTTGATATTCAATGCTGCATCAAATACATTATTTTTAAAATATTAAGTTTTTTTAATGGAAGAAAAAAGAAATGATAATTTTCTTTATATTTTAAGATGATATTTTTATATTAAAAATGGTTTATTTAAATTAGTTTTTAAAAATTCTGCAATGTGTCTAACTGTAAATAAAATTAAAGTAACAAAAACTGAATCCATGGCTTGTGGATAATGCAATATAGCAATAAAGCTTTGAGAAAATTATTATAACTAAATGGATTTTAAAATTTTTAAAAAGTTCTAAAAATTGTACGTACCTAACGGTATAAGGCGGTTGGGTGCTGATGGCCGAGTGAATAGCTGACTGGCACTTGCTGCCAGAGGTTTTGGTTTCGATCCATGGCGCTGCATTGTTCCAGCAGTTCGCCACAAACTGCAATCGCTTTAAAAGTTGAAATTGAACATGAGTCAATTCACATGCTTTAATAAAGCATGAATGAAACTTATGTATTTATTAGCAACGTATTAGTTTAAATAAGGCAAAGTGTCTTTTCATTTTGGACTGGGGTTGATATCTGCGTAAAATATGTAAATAAACTACTGTAAAATTGATTTTGAATAATTTTATTAAAACAATTTAAGATGAATAGACTTAAATATGTTACCCAAGGACAAACAATTTTTTGAGTGAATCATTTAACATAGAGATGTTTCTGTGTAAATAGAATTTCCTGTTTATTGTTTTTATTTTTTTAAGTTTTTAAATTGAATTCAGTTTTCTGTTTCTTCACAAAATACAAACACATTTACATTTAAATAGCTGTTTATGGCAGAAATTCTATTTCAAACCATGGAAAACAAGTTATTTTCGGAACAATGAAACTGCGCTTAAAATTCAATTAAATAAAAAGATGAAATAGTAGGAATCTGTTTTTGCTACATTAATTTAGATATAACTAAAAACAAACATACAGAAAAATTTTAAAAAAAAAAAAAATCTTTAATTCAATAAAAACATTAAAGGATATACATAATTTACTTCAAATATAAATATACAAATATTTATAAATTCATTTTATTTATATTTAAAGCAATTCCGGTCTCAAGTGTTTTTTGTTTGTTATTAAACATTGGGATAGTAAATTATTATTTCCTACAAAAAAAAACTTCTCCAGATCATTATATATGGGTTTATAATTAAATTTAAAAATAAAACATATTATCAAAATTATAAAAAAAAAAAAAAATTCAAGAATTGTTAGATCATTTAATAATTATTATTAATATTTTTTAGTTTTATTTATATTTATTGATTTTTTTTATTCTAGTTTCTATTTTTATATTTCTATATCTGTCATTGCTTTCATTAGAAAAAGACTAATTCTGAAATTCTGTATTGCAGAGAACCGTCATTTTTATACATACTCAATTCAAAACATTGTTCTTTCCTTCTGGAATTCCTACTGAATAAATACTTTTCTGAAATAGTTTATTCAAGAAAAAAAGGTTACAGAAAATGAAACTCAACTCTTTGTCTTCTGTTGCTATGGAGACGTACCATTTAAATGTGTAGTCAGGATTTCCACAATTCATTCAATCTGACTTTAACTCCTTTTTCATTTCTTTTATAGTAAACGATAGAATTCTATTCCTTCTCTATCCTGTACAGATTGATAAAAAATGTATGTATGCATACCTCTAAGACTCTCTCTTCTGAGGATATGCAGTCTTATTTCAGTAGGATTTGACAGATTTTGAGAAGGATAAAAAAAAATCCAATTTCATTATTTCGAAAGTGCATGGCAGATGCTCGGGAGGATCATAAAATAAGTCTTGGTGAAATTGAAGACAAGAGATTTCTTTACTCTAGGGGAAACACAGATAACATTGGTTTAAAAATCCTCAAAATAAGATATCAACTCTTTATTTTACAAAAGATAACTCGTGAAAGTTGAGATATACCGAACAGTGCATTGTTAGAATTCTAAATTAAAGCGTATCATAGCAGTGACTAAAAACTTATCAATTATTGTATTAAGCAAAACATGAAAAGATATTCTATTAATTATTTATTTAATGCTGTCAGGTATGGTCTACGCTGTCAAGATTTAGTTAGTTTTTGATATCAGTAATTATTTTTTATTGAGGCGAAATTAATTAAAAAAATTATCAACAAAAACCTCAAAAATATCCAATGTGATATCTTAATGGCAATATATATTTATAATGTTGAATTCGACATTTCACTATTTGAAGGATTTAAATTCTAATATATTCTTTTAAAAACCATTAGTTGCAATCTCTGATTCGAAAAGGAATAAGAGGATTTACAGCTTAGAAGTGGTATCTTTAAACGAATGTATAGTTATATATTTTTAAATGTGTTACATTTTGTGTGCTAAATATTGTTTGTAATTAATTGCAGCGTTTATGCCGTGTTTACGTGCTTGTAAATAAAGCTGTGGTTCTTAAACGTCTCAACCCAACCACACCCAGATCCAACTGCACAAACAACAGAAAACACTACAATAGCTTATATCATACATCATATTATATATCATATGAAAGATCATATCATCTATCCTAAACAAACACCATTTCAGATCCTTCTATATGTGTTCTTAATTAAATTTAAAAATATTAACAAGACGAATCCTAATAAAAATTAAACATTCTATCAATAATACAAAAATCAAAAATATATAAAATTGTTAACCCTTTTAACAATTATTATTAATATTTTTTATTTATATTTATATTTATTCATTTCTCATTATTTTTTTAATTTTCTATCTGTTATTGCTTTCAAAGAAAAAGATTAGTGCGGAAATATTGTATTGCAGAACAAAGAAATTTTCTATCTATACAATTCAAAACATTGTCCTTTCTCATTCATTGTGGAATACCTACTGAATAAATACTTTTCTGAAAGAGTTTATTCAAGAAAAAAAGGCTTCAGACAAAAAATTAAACTTCTTTGTCTTCCTGTTGCTATGGAGACGTACGATTTAAATGTGCAGTGAAGGATTTCCTCAATTCATTCAATCTCACTTTAGATATTTTTTTTTAATTTTTCTTTATACTAAACGATAGAATTTAATTCGCTATGTATCATGTACATATTGATAAAAATTTACGTATGTATACCTCTAAGACTCTCTTTTCTGAATATATGGAGTCTTATTTCACTGGGGATTTGACAGATTTTGAGAGGGATGAAAAAGCAATTTCATTATTTGGAGAGTGTACGGCATATGCTCGGGAAGATCATAAAATAAGTCTGGGTGAAATTGAAGACAAGAGATTTTTTTCCTAGAAGAAATACAGTGAACAGTGGCTTGAAAAGTCCTGAAAAGAAGATAACAACTCTCTAGTTAACAGAAAGGTAACTCGTGAAAATTGAGATAAATCGAACAGGAGTTTGTTAGAATATTAAATTAAAGCATATGTAATTGTAATATATGTAAATTGATTTCAAACATAACAGTAATTAAAAATTTATCAATTGCTGTATTAAATATATAATGTTAAAAGATACTTGGAATTAAAATTTCTTTAATGCTATGCGATATGGATTGAGATGTTGGGTTTAAGTGAATTTTGATACGAATATTTTTTATTTTTGTTAAATTCATTAAGAAAAGTAATAAAAAGCAGCAAAAATACACAATGAAATATTTTAATAGCAATATACTTTTTAAATATTGAACCCATCATTTCACCACATCTAGAGATAGAAATCTAATATATTCTTTTAAAACTGAAAATTTATTTTTGCTATTTTATTATCAAGATATGTATAAAAAGTGAGAAATATTTTATCTTTTAAATATGTTACTTATAAAGAAGTAATTTAATATGTATAGATACTGAATACAGGTAGAGCAAAGGTTTGCTATCACATATCATATATAAGACTTGATTTTTGATACAAGCATTTATTTTTATTTTGATTAAATTAATTAATAAAAGTATCAACAAAAACCACAAAATTACCCAATGTAATATTTTAATGGTAATATATATATAAATATACATTGTCAACATTTCTCCATGGAACATTTCTTGAAGAGATGGATATTCTGAGATATTCTTTTAAAAATTGAACATTCATTGTGGTATATATATATATACTTATATATGTATATATATATATATAGTATTTTGCACATATACTGTATACAGGTACTGTAAAATTGTGCTGATTTTTTAACGAATAATAATAAAGCAATTAAATAGGATATCAAACACTTCATAATAGGTAATCTTATTACAATTTTATTTTTTATTGGAAAAACTACTGAGTACAAGAGTAAGGAAAATGGAATTGCAATAAATTCTACGATACCTGAATGCAAACAAATTTTACAACAAAAAGAGGGACATTCTAGCGAAGACTTTCAAGGATAACCATACCCCAATTGCAAGAACCTCTAATCAGAAAAGTTGAATGTAGTTAAGGGACTATTAATTTACAATTACTATCAAGTCGATTCATTTAAAGTCATTAGCTCTCAAGCACAGGATCACAAGTTTGATTTACACAAACCTGGAGTACTACCGAGTACAAGGTTATTGGTATGGAATTGTAACATATTCTGTGTTACTGGAATGCATCAAGCCTGCTACAGCAGAACAGGTACTTTCAAGAAGAATTTCGGGAATAACTGTACCATATTTTCGAGAACCTTTAATAAAAAAGTTTGAATGTCAATAGAGGTCTCTTATTCGCAATCACCATCAAGTCTAATAATTTTCAAGGCATTGGTTCTCAAGCAGAAGAAACCCAAATTTCTTATACACAAACCACTGAATCTATCAAGTTTTTTCATAAATAATAAAGCTTTATAAATATTTTTAATATGGATTATTTCATAAATAAAATGGATTGATAAATTGAAAATAAATTACCAACACTTAATCAGGACGAAGAGGGCGTCAAATCATTTTCATACAGTTTTTTTCAAAAACGTTTGTTTATCAACATATCGAGGCTAAAAGGAATCTCTTTTCGTTCCGCAAAGACACCTCATCAATAAATACTCGAGCACAGATAACTAAGTCTTAGCTATCTAGATAAACTGTCGCTCTTGGCCATATACCCGCCAATTAAAACACAGCACAGGGATATTATTTTTCAGTCACAATTGTGGCAAAAGACCTGCTTTATTCGGAAACTGGCCATCCCTTTAAACAGATCGAATTCTCCTCGGTACGGCTAGTGAACATCACATACGTCTTTTCAAGACACACTCATAAAATATAATATCCTTACACAGGAATTAACAGGTGGGCTGAAGGGGTCCATAGGCTGACAAATAGATGGCGTTACTAATATTAAATCTATATGAATTTTTAGTTAGCCCTAACCTTCAAAAGGCACGTGTATAAATTTGACAGTTGTTGCGCTATTTATGTGTGAGTTATAGCAATTTTATTGTTCATCACGTTCAGTCCACTCGGCTGACTGTCGATTGGACTCCGGTGTGAAATGATGGAGCCCTGGTTCATCCATTGTCACATATCAAAGCAAAAATTCGGGTTTATTACGATTGAATAGCTTCAAACACTGCTAAGAATCATCCATTCGTTGTTGTTTTGGGTCGATTGTGAGTTCACGCGGCACCCACTTTGAACAGAGCTTTCGCATATCCAAATATCCATTCACGATATGTCCAACACGTTCCTTTGATATCTTAAGGGTCTCAGCTATCTCATCAACTTCACTTTACGCTTAACAGAAATTATTTTGTGGACTCTTTTGATGTTTTTCTTCGCTAACAGCCTCTTTGGGGCGTCCACTGTGTGCATCGTCCTCGGTGCTCATTTCGCCTCGTTTAAATTTAGCAAACCACTTCTCTACGGTTGATTTTCCTGGTGCAATGTCCGAATAATGTTTATCAAGCAATGATTTGGCTTCAATAGTATTTTTTTGCCAAAAAGGCAATGCTTTATTAACACACGAAATTCTTTTTTATCAATTTTTCAAACTAACTAAAGTTGCTTGAGTAAAAATGCTCTAGTAGCTCCATCTATGTGTTAGCCTTTTCAGCCCACCTGTTATGTAATAATTATAAGCAATTATACATTAATTCAAAAACTTTTATTGATATCCATATTAACACGATAAATACATATGACGCAAATATGGCTTGATTTTGTTTAAGCTGCTAAAATTACTCATTTTATTAAAATTAAAACCTCTTTTAAATTCAAGGTTTTTTTAAAAACAAAATGTTTATACCTTGAGCAAAAATGTGCTAAGAAGAAATATTTTCTTTTAAATATATATATATATTATTAGCAATATGCGTAAAATGAAAACATATTACAAATCACTTTCATAACTACGTCTTAGCTAACTAGGTGAACTGTCGCTCTTGAACATGCAACGCCAATTAAAACACCTGATGATGATATCATTTTCAGTTGCGATTGCAGCAAAAATCTGCTTCCTTCGGAACTGGTCATGCCTTTGGACAGATCGGATTCGCATTCGGTAAGGGCTGATGACTATCGCAAGCATCCTTCAAGGAACACACGTAAAATATATTATCCTTACATGGATTGTATAATATAACATATATAAGCAATTTTATCAATACAAAAATATATTGAATAACTCTCACCTTAGTACAAAAAATGTATTAAATAATTTTTACCTTATTATAAAAATTTATTGACATCCATGTTGACACAGCAAATATATGATGTGAATATGGCGTGAATATGTTTAAGCTGCTAAAATAACTCTGCATTTTATTAAAGTGAAGAATACTTTTTAAATTCAAGGCAATATTTTTAAATGCAAAACCTTCACGCCTTGAACATATTTGTTAAAGAAATATTTTATTTTAAATATATATATTATTAACAATATGTTATAATCTAAAAAACATGTATACTTTCGGTGCAGTAGTTTATAAATTTTTTTACGTCACGTATGAAAACAAAGATTTTTCTTTTACTTTTAAATTTATAATTTAATTTTGTTCAACGGAACTTAAAAAACCAAAACTAACATCTTAGAATTTTTATAAAAAAAGGGGAGAACGTTAATTTTCTCTCCTTATTAAAAGTGATAATAAATTTAGTTCCTCCATAATTTTATCGCCTTCAAAGGGTTTGACGAAGTGAAATAAATTGAATTTGCGGGATAAGAAATGGATTTTTTAATTTACCGCCGGTTTCTTTCTCGCAAAACTTCACGTAATCGGATTAATGTCGCTGGCCCATAACTAAATGAAAGTTTTGAATTAAATCTGCTTTGTTGGAGAAATTAGGCTCTTCAGATTTGTTTCGAAAATGAAAGCAATTCATTTATGGGCAGAAAGAAATTTTATTAGTAATTATATCTTTTTTTAAATTTTTATTGGGTTGTTATAGTTTCTAATTAGATTGGGTGTCCTCCTTCAAAAATCAGTTTAAACTTTTACTATACGGTAGTAATTATACGTGATATTTTAATTCAAAAATAATGTGCTTTTATACAAATTTGTGCTATTGCATGATGATAGATAAACTTAAACTTTCCCAATTTGCAAGATATTTTTAATAGTTTTTGTTAAGTTTTTAATATTAATAAATAAATAACTTTTTTTTATCGGAAAAATTTCTAATTCCCTTATTTTCTACTTCTAATAACTCGATATAAGAATACGGTATTTTTGTATGATTTTGGGAATACTTATATATTTTTTTGGTTTAATTAAAATCATTATGGTTAAAAATAAAACCTTCAAGGTCTGGTGTTTAAATAAGTGGCATCAAAACTCTCAATGATGAAAAACTAAAACATTTCACATATAGTGTAGGATATTGCTTCATTCTTCCTAATAACATTGCTTTTTGCTATAGCATATTATCAAATTGTATAGTAAAGGATTTCTAAAATCAAATATTGTGAAGTTCTTCATGTTCATGTAGATAGTAATGAAAAGGATTCTCAGTGTGTAAAAAGGATTTCCCGTCAAGATGAAATAAAACGTATCAATTAGTTTTGTTTATTGAAAAAAAAAAAATTGGTATAGATATTTCTTTATAGTATTAGATATTTCTTATTGGTATTAGATATATTTCTTTTTTTTTCATAGATTAACATTCAACAAATGAAAATTCTTCTTTTTTATTGATAGCTTGAATTTCCATTTATTGGTTAGCCGGTTGTTATCAACAAAAAAAAAAAAAACATAAAATAAATAAAACAATAGTTAAATAAAAAAGATATTTTTGCGGAAAGATATTCAAAAGATATTATACCACGTCGTTACAATCATATAAAGAAATTTTCGTTTTCTGAAAGATGTTTTATGCGAGCACTATACGTACGCTATCACAATTCTTAGAGACTTTTCGTTTTTGAAAAAATTGACAGCAACAGTCATCGTAAATTGAACCTGAACCTCCCTTTTTTGCACAGGTCCAGGACACATTGACTACATGAATATGCAACCCCAAGCAACAAGTCGGGGCCAAAGTGGGTTATAATGCAGAGAATTAACCTCAAATAAAAAAGTAATGCCTTTGAAATTTCAGTTTTCATTATAAGTAATTAAAT
>BPLR01021381.1:0-70515 GCA_021605095.1 Caerostris extrusa
TTTATTGGCCCACAAATAAATCATGTATACTTTCATAAAATTGATCCATTATTTTTTCTATCAATAATAGATCAAATAAATTACATCAATTATTAATAATATAGTCAAAGTTCTGTATCGTACTGGAAGGGGGTTGGGGTCCTCTAAAAGATTTGCATATTTAAAAAAGTTATTATAGGGCCCGGCTCTTGGCTCAGGGGCAACGTGTGTCGCTAGTGAGCATTAGGTTAGAGGTTCAATCCTCTGGCGGCTTGCTGTAAACACTGTCTCAGAAACGAGGGAGGTTCGAGGTATTGGTGATGTTCAGCATCTTGCCTCGTTATTCAGATTACCTGGTGGGATTTTCCGGGTTGTTCTAATACGATACGCAAATGTTAGTTTATTCTCCTTGAAAGTCTTCCCGGAAAGCACTGCCCTCCTTCAGCGACTGAGAACCAAGTCGATCTTACTACCTACAGGTGTTCCATCACAACAGAAGCTGCCTGCTTCTACCTTCTTTTTCATGAGTAGACTATTCATGGTATGTCCATCTCGCACCTGCAGAATACTGAGGATTAGACGCACACTGATATTATTATAGGAAAATATTTATACGAGCATTTTTATAATATTTTTAATTATTAAATCTATTTATTTCTCATAATAAATCTTTGGTTACAATAAAAGTCTTTCCTTGTTACATGAATCTACAGCAAAAACTGTTTTTGTACCTTGAATATTTCTGTAATTTCTTTGATAAACATCAATCTTTTACAGGACAGCATCTACTAGTGATATAATTGAAAGTTACTTTCAGGACTTCCTATCTACTAATCATTTTCAGTTTGTTTCATTAACAAAAATAAAACCTTTACAAATGACATATGGCGATATGTGGCAAGCAAGAGTAATGGGGATACATAATCCTATCCACTAATCCTACATACTTCCTATCTACTAACCATTTCACCCGAAATCAGTGCAGTACAACCACGATATGACAAGACTATCCGAAGATAATCAAAACATGATTGCACAATCAGTTAATTTGTTTTGTCTTTTGAATTAAATTGCTTTTTAAGTATTTCAAAAATTGACTTGCACAACTTTTCTTGAAAATGATTTTTTTATTGATTTCTGTTTGTCCTACGGAAAATGATGTGGATGCTCTACTTTCATGATGATCCTGTCTGCATGCTGCAGCAAATGCCAGAAAGTTTCCAAAAGCTTATTTTTTCCAGAAAATAACGAAACAATTTCATCACACAGGTGAATAGTTTTTACATCGACATTTTTATAGTAAAAATTAACACAACATAAGTATGAATTGAAGAGCTATCTGGCATAAAAACAAAAATAATTTGTATTGTAAAGGTCAGGTATGGGCTTCACATTGTGGTATATGTAACCATGCTTACTCCTACACACTGGCAAAGAGAAATAGTCAGTTGGCCTACAGACTCTCATCGGAGAAAGTATATTTTTCGCACCTGCGCATATCCGAGTTTCGCTTTTTGACTTAGAAGAGGAGTTCTTTTATAAATTTATAATTATCTGTCTTTAAATGAGTTAAATATTGTATGTGTGGGGCTTTTGTGCATGTAAATAAAGCTGTGAGTTCTCAAAAAACCAGTGCCTCAACATCTCAACCCAACCACGCCCAGCTGCAATCTGTTGCCCAACTTGCACACTATAATATACCGCTCAAGAGCCAAAACATTATGACCGCCTGTCAATAACGAGTTGGCCCACTTTGGCGCGCAACACAGCTTCAACCCGCCTTTGGCATGGATTAATACCACCACTTAATACCAGTTAAATACCACTTCCACCTGATCACGTGCCTTCCACGTCATCCAGGCGAGTCCATTGCAAAATGTAGGGGTGGTCATAATGTTTTGGCTCTTGAGTGTATATAACGAATCACTAGAATATAGAGGTCTCCTCTACGGTTAGAAAAATACAATTGTTTTTCTTTTAGAACACAGAAACCAATGGAGAAATTACGTGTATTTTTATTTAGCTTTTGAATATCACCTCCGTTTTGATAAGAATTGACTCCTTCATAAAAACATTAATTTGTTCATATCAAATACCTATTTCATAATAATAATTATAAAAAACTTTCCTTTTCTTCAAATTTCATCCATGTTCAGGATGGTAATATATGGGTAAATGAAACTACAAAATTTATAGTTTACTGATAATAAGTGCACTCTATTTATGCCAATTCATGGTCCAACTGAGTTGTTCATAGAAAATGGGAATGCTTGCCTTGTATCAATGAGTTTTGGTTGTTTTGTCGTCGTAATTAAGTATCATGGAAGGAGGGAAGGATCAGCACTACTGTTCTGATGGAGCACCTGTGGAGGTAGAGGGAATTGACTTCTGCTGCATCCATTTCATCACCTTACAGTCATAGGAGACCGGGACCTACTTTCTTAAAGTGGATGCAGGCCGCTGAAACAACCACAGAGGCACCGCCGGGGACTCGAACCCTGAGGCACCCTGTGAGCGCCAGAGCGCTAGACACTCGGCTATTCAGGCCCAATGAGTTTTGGTGAAAGGTATTTTTAAAATAGGAAACACAAATAGAAAGTGATATATTTTTTTTGTTTTACAGTATTACTTCACTGGAATATTTTTCAAAAATGCTGAATGATTGTTTTGGAAAACTCAACGAAAAGCAACGTCTAGTCTAGTCTAGAAACTGGTCTTTTTCATGTCTATAAACTGGAAATTAAATTTCGTTTTGCAAGAAGGAAATATTTTGTAATTCAATCTGAAGCCCTTAGATAGTGTGCAATTTTTTTCCCGATTGAATATAATTTAAAATAAAACTCTTTAAATTTGTTAATAATATTTATTCTAACAATGCTATACAATTTCTAAAATATGCAGTAATTCAAAAGATAAATCATTAGTACTGCTCGGAATATATTCTAGTTTCCTTTTTATTTCACTTATAAATATAAAACTCCAGTATTCTTTTATTCACACAGGGCCCCGAGTCGCTGTCTCGGTTTCGAGGCCGAGGTCGATGCTGCTCAGAACCGCTGAACCAGGGACGACTGCCCCGTTACATAAAAGACCGAACCCATACACCAACCCCAGTGCCATGTGGAAGTGCAAGTGGTATGTATCCTCTCTCTTTCTTTCTTCATTGGCGCAACAACTTTATGATGGGCCGAGGCCGGCTGCCAAACACGACTACTGGCAGATTTCGAGATAGGAGATAAGCCAGGTTTTACGGGAGGGCTGTCTGCCCTACGCCCAACTCTGTACATTCATATTAGACCGGGACCTATGGTTTAAAGTGGATTCGAACCACAAACATCCATGGCACCGCTGGTACCCTAGTACTGGCCATCAATGACATTTGCATGTCACATTGATGGCCGATGATTCCCATGTTCAAATGGAAAGGAATTTTGTACTAATACTCCTAAAAAGATTGTCATAGTGGTTTTTAGTTATTGATATGTACAGGGTGATTATAAAAATTTTTTTCTCTGTAGATGAATCAATTTTTGATAGCTAGTATCATATCATTCACGAAAATGTAGGAAATTTTGGTTTAAGGCATTTTGAGCTATCATGTCACTGTAACCGTATTGTTTAGGGGGTTTAACTTATTGTTTTCATATAATGTTTTGAGCATACCTCAAAATAATTTAAATCAAAATTTGTTTCTGCATGAAATGAGCTGTATTAGATATGGACTCGCTATATCGAAAAAAATTTCTTCTATGTCCACCCAGTATAAACAACTGGTCTTTATTTTGATGTTGATCAACAACTGTCTTAATTTCTTTCAATTCAGCTACTAAAGCTCCTAAATGTCTTGTTTTATGTAGTGAATTATGATATTTAAAGCCAAAAAAAAAAGTGCCCATGAAAGAGAATAATGCAGAAAAATTGTTTTTAAGTTTATTATAGTGTTTTCGGCTTTACTACAAAATGGTTACAAATTGAATACATTTGTGAAAAACCTTATTGTATAACAAGGAAATAAACTGACTTTTATTGTTATGAAAGCAGAAACCAAATTTTCAGCTTGGTAAATTTTCAAAATGGAGTATATTCATTCGTCGTCCCGTTGGCTGACAGATCGTTTCTAGTAAAAAGAGGAAGCTTTTATAATTCTTACTGTTTAGTATCCCTAAAATGTTTTTGTCTTAAACACGACCTAAGAACAAAATCATTGTCACACATCTTGGTCAGTACTCTGGTCGAATTAACATATTATGCTCTTAAAAAATATAAAACTCTCAAATGAAAAAAAAAAAGTATTTTAAAATTCATTTATTTTTGAGCTAAATGATAAACGCATCTTAAGGTATTTGTGTTTCTGTCAGTTTCAGATTCAGCGCAGATTCGACCATTGCATTCGCCACTGGGCTGCGGCTTTCCCAACCTGCTGGACCAACGGGTTCTCTACCCATTCAACGCCGGCCGCATGGCGAGAAGCTTTAGACACTGGCCTTTCTACCAGTTCTCGTTGACATCGCACGTCTTTGTGCTATTCCGATTTTCCCCAATATTCTTAAGTCTAGAATTATTATATTATTATTATTGTCTATTATCCCTATATTGAAACACTGGTTTTTATTTTTCAATAAAGTAATTCTACCACCACAAGTCTCTCCCTCTTGTTGTTGTTGTGACTAATTCTCAATCTCTGCAATTGGGACATATCCAGGTGATCTACTTTCATGTATGGATGGAAGAAAAGGGGCAGCTTCATTGTATTGAGCACCCGTAAGGAAGAGTCATGACATTCGTGACATAGTGAATTATTAATTGTATTGTTATTAGTGATATTGTATTATTGACATTCACATGTTGATTATTATGATGTGTTCTCTTTACGATCATATGAGACCGGGATCTACACGAAGCCCCAGTGGATTCTGAACCACTACAAGCATCAATTGTTTTTGCGGACTCGAACCAAAACCTATGGTGTTACGAGCGCGCCGGGGCGCTGGGCCTCGACCACATTGCGCCATCCCCTTTTGTTGTATTTACTTCTCATTTTGAGAATATATATGTTCTTATGTAGTAATTCTCATGGGTTGCAGCATCCAATCGTAAATCACACCAAATCGATAAACATGCACATTACGAAGACAAAAGTCACTCAATGATGATAATGTGTGAAATTGAGTCAGAATCAGGCACACCATGTAGGAAGGGTTGTCATGGTCAAGCACAATGTAGTTTTGATATAATAAAGCTTCTGCTAATTTACTAGATACTTGCTAGTTCTAATCTAGTTACTTGCTAGTTCACTAGATTCATCTTAAATCTAGTGAACTAATTTTCAAAATTAAAGTGTTTCCTCCTCTAAGACAATGTAATTTTGATATTGATATTCTATGTAAAGAGTTCCAATTTTTGTGTAATTTTAGTTAAGTATATTAATGTAATTTCGATGTTATAATAATTAATCGGCGTAATACAAGGGTTTAGAATTATATAAATATATCTTTAGAGTTTTTCCAAATATATATTTTACTGTATTTTTTGTTATAAACTGAGTTGTTTATTTGAGGCCCGAACAATTTTGTAGAAAGCACTATTATTTTTCCCAGCCAAGAGTGTTTATTTCTAGAAACGACGAGTGATGCCAATCATGAAACATGTCTACTCCGCGGATCAGCCAACACCTTCTATATCAGGGATGGGCCAACTCCGGCCCTCTCTGTAAGTTCTATCCGGCTCAGCGGATAGAATTTTAATTTGCCAGTCCGAGGTGAATTAAAACAAATTTCTCAAATTCAATATCTCACGCCCAGAAAATCAGTGCTATGTTTGCTTCATCTCATATATATGAACAAGTGTTTTTCAACTATGAACCTTAAAAAGAATTATTTCAGAAATAGACTGACAGATGGGCATTTAGCCTCATTCCTTAGAATCAGTACATGTCACTTCGAACGTCAATATAAGGAACTTTTAAAAAATGAAATACGCAATTTCATTCATCTCATTAACATATTTAAATTGTAATACTTGTATATTGTTTTTAAAATTTTAGAAAATTTATCTTGATTTATCTTGATCCAAACTTTTTTCGATTTTTGGCCCAAGCGACCGAAAAAAAGTTTGCCCATCCCTGTTCTATATACAAGGCTTGAGCTATTGGTTTGTGACATCACACTCTTTATGGCAAATGAGCAGTAATAGAAACGCAGCCATTTTTGTTTTCAGCCAATTTGTAAAATAGTGTTTATGTATGTTACCTTGATTGTCAGAATGATTAAGTTTTGAATTTCATTCTGCAACGTCAAATATTAATAAGTTTATAACTTTCGTGCAGTTCATTGTTGTAATAGTATCAATAAAGTTCAAATGTTTCACTTTCCGAAAGATAGTTTGTTAAAATATCAATGGATACGAACCATTCCAAGAAATAATCGACAAAAAAGTTTCGTGCGAGTCGCCAGAAAAGTTATTTAAACTTGAAAACTACTACGCACAGATAAATCAATGGAAGATAGCATTTTATTGAAAGAAGAACAAGGTAAATAGAACTTTTTCTAATTTCTCTGAATTAACATCCAGATTAAAAAATATTCCAAGCTAGTGGGGAATTATTTATACAGATGGCTCAGGTTTTTCCTACTGAGTAATATAGATGAACAACCAATAATTAGACAGGCAAATGTTATTTTAAATAAAAAATTATAAAATGTCATCGTTTTTAAAGAACATGTAGAGGATAAATCTCCTCTGTTTGTTTACTAGTAAAGCGCAAATGCAATTTTTGATGCCTCGCGTGTCCGACGCTCTTTAAATTTCAGAATTCTTGTGATCACGAGGTCAGCGATTTACTGTTTCGCAATCTGTATGTAGTAGTATGAAGTTTCGCAATTTATTATTGTTTATGGACCTCATTAGTTAACCTTGAATTTACGCTGGAGTCGTTTTATAGCCTCTTTTATTTTTTTGCTGATCTAGGCGTCTATTTCAAACCTGAGTTTGCAATTGTTATTTTGCGTAGTAATTAAGCTTTGTTAAATCATTCATCATTTGTTAGTTCTGGTTGTAACGGTATGGAGTCATTTGCGAAAATAATTAACTCCCTAGTACTTGAATTTCATGCGCTGCACTATGTGCGTTTGCTCTACCAGCAGATTCGAAATAGGAGATGTTTTCACTTTCTTTACGGGCAGGGTGTGAGCTCTGCGCCCAACGTTCAACAATGATCCTTATTGTGTTATCGACTTACGGTTTAAAAGTGGATTCTGAATTACTACAAACATCTTTTCGCGGCACCCGCCGGGAGACTCGAACTCCGAGCACCTCAGCGAGCACCGAACCGCTGAAGTCACTCGGCGATCTATACTGTATCATAAGAGATATTGAGATGTTTTACTATAGTGTCCTAGCGGATAGCTAGATATTAGATGCTTTTACTCTAAAGTAGTGTCCTGGCGGATAGCTGAGATATCAGATGTTTACTTCCTGCGGTGTCCTAGCGGACAGCTAGATATCGAGATGTTTTCACTCCAGTGTCCTAGCGGATAGCTAGATATCAGATGCTGTACTTCCCAGTGTCTCAACTTGGATGGCTCAGAGATATTAGATGTTTTACTCTGCGTAGTGTCTCCAGCGGATGGCTAAGATATTAGAATGTTTCTCCACAGTTAGCTGATAAATCAAAACTAATAGATTCCTTTAAATTGGTTTAATTGAAAAAACACATTTCAGGTTGCTGAATCTGTTAAATTTCATTTAAAAACTACAATAAAAAGCCAGCGGTCTTTCACATACTCAACGGTTGTGCCTGATTTTATCGTGTACTGCAAACATCAACAAAACTGGTGAGATTCAATAAACCTAATGACCCCCTACATTTATTCTCTTGGTCACAATATTGTTTTTGAACATCGAGGGGCTTGAATACTCTCACCTTATTACAAATCCACCTTCACAATCTTTCCAGACGAAGCATCCAGAAAAGATTTGCGTGCTAAACTGAGTTGGCGAGAAATCAACAAGTAGCGGCGCACTCACAATCGTTTTCCTGTCAATCACCGCGAAGTCATTTCTAAGCTAATGGCGTGCCTCCAACGGATGGGGGCCTGGAGCAATGCAGAAATCGATGAAGTTGTTGAGTCATTTTGGTTTTTCCATTTGTGTTTTTGTAGGGCTGAAATTTTGCTGATTCAGCAACTGCGATAACGAACAATTAAAATCATTAAAGGAATCATGGTTATCGCTAACTGAATCATCTAATATCTAGCCATCCATGGGACACTGTCAAAACATCTAATATCTAGCCGTAAGTTGCCTTTGGGACACTGGAGTAGATTTCTTTGAACTTAGAAACAGATGCTTTATCAGTAGCTTTCGTTTGTGTTCCAATTTTTGTTTTTCCCATTCAAGAACTAAAAACTTTCTTATTTTGTGTTTGTGAAGCTTTTTAACTGAAGCCATTTTTTATGTATCTTGGTTATGAATAGAAATTATCAGAATATAAATTAGTACAGCTTATTATATTTTTATGGCTTTATATTTGAATAAAATTATAAATATGTCAATTCAATTTAAAATAAGTTTATAATGTTTGAAAGATAAATTACTATTTTTCATTGATAAAATTTTTATAATAAATAAATTCTACCGTCGTTGGTACATAGACTGGTGCTAAGAGACTGAAAATAATGGTTTAAATGTTATGCTTTAAAGGAAACTACTAATATCTATCTATATAATATTGATTTTCATGCATTAAACCAAAAATACTCTGGTTTACTATTTGAATACAAATATGTAAATGCAATTTAAAGTAAAATATGTTTAAAAATATAAATGAATAATTTTGTATTTATAAAATAGTTATGATAAATATTTTCTATTAGTGTTTTGTACTTAGATTGGTCGAAAAGACTGAAAATAAGAGTTTAAATGTTTTTTTCTAATGCATTAAACCAAACTACTATTATCTATCTATACTATGTATACTATTGGTACTAATGTATTAAACAAAACTACTATTATCCGTCTATACTAATCATAACCGTCATTTTAATCATTATCCGTCTAAGTATATATATATAAATTTATGATCTATTTTTATGAATTTTTAATGATTGTTTATGTCAAACTAAATTTAAAAACTAACGGTAGATATGTATACTTAAAAATTTAAAAAGATCGTGTTTCTATCGGATATACAATTCGTATTGGTGTACAACGAATACGAACTGCATACCTGAACAAATTAAATTACAAAAGTAAATTTTTAGTTCGACATAAATACACAATTAATTATTTTTGGAAAATTTGTTTTCTCGCATATCTTTGGAAAACTGCGTCTGCGTCAGTGCTTTGTTTACTTATCAAATCTATTGTTTAAAATCCCAACATGCTAAATCAAGTAAGAGAACAAATATTTTTTTCTAAAAGGAACCTTTTATTGATAATGGTTTAAAAGTAATGACGCGAGCCCGTTTTGCTTGAAAAGTAAATTTGTTTCGATTGTTCTAAAGAGTAAATAATTGTTTTATGGTTCTGAGATAATTAATTGTGCGTGTAATTAAAGTTGACCACGGCGTGTTTCTCAAAGAATTCTTTGAACTTAGAAACAGTTGCTTTATCAGTAGCTTTCGTTTGTGTTCAAATTTTTGTTTCTCCCATTCAAGAACTAAAACTTTTCTTATTTTTACTTGGAAATACTTTTTTAATTAAAACCATTTTTTGTATCTTAATTAAGAATAAAAATTATCAGAATATAAATTAATATAGACAACTTTATTTTTTCTGATTTACTGTTGAAATAAAATTAATGAAATGCAATGTTAAAAAATAAATGAAATGCGATGTTACAAAAATAAATGAATAATTTTTTATTGATAAAATATTTATAATAAATCATTTCTATCATGGTTTGGACCATGGTGGAAATATACTACTGTGCTCAAAAAGTATGCGATGAATGCTAAATAGTCATTGGCCGGGATGGCCTTCAAAGCGTGCAGTTCTCTCTTGAAACGACTCAAACCGGTGACCCCGGAGTGGTCCTTTGAGTTTACGGAACAGCCAGAAGTCACACTGTGTGAATACGGTAGTTGTGGATACGATATGTCACGAAGAATCGATGCAGTTTGATCTGGTGCATTCAGTGTTTTCGGAATCAATCGATATTTGACGCGTTTGAGGTCTAAAATGGAATTGACCAATCCTTTTGAAACTCCAACATCATCAGCAAGGTCTCTAATTGTAAATCGAAGGTTTGCAAGCATCAAATCTTTTTATATTTTGGACGTGAGATTCGTCGATTGAGGTTGATGGTCGACCAGAAGGCTCTTCGTTTTCAACGCGTTCTCTTCCTTCTTTAAATTGTTTATACCACTTCTAAACTTTTCTCTCCGATTTAGGAATGCTCACCGAATGCCTTCTGCAGCATTCTATACTTTTCCGCAAACAAAACTGAATGCAAGTTCTTAGCTCAATTATTTCAGGCATTTCAAAATTCGCCCGAATCAGTTTTAGCGTCTCACAAAGCCAAGCATAGCTCAAACACTAATGAATACTTTGACGTCAAATTTCACACAGATGTCAAGGAAAGTGCCAACAACCTAAAAAAGAAATTTGAAATTCAATAAGCTCCGGGAAATTCAAATTGAAAATTAGTCTTACTTTTTGGATACAGTAGTATATGTACTAACAAACACATCAATACAAACTGTATACCCGATAAAAACACAATTTTCCTAATTTGCAAAGTACTATACATTAAACCTAACGTTGGATTTTAAAATTAGTTCGACATAAATACACAATTAACTATTTTTCTTCGCAAACCCGCTTTTCTCTCATATCTTTGGGAAACTGCATCTGCGTTAATGCTTTGTATGCTTATCAAATCTATTGTTTAAAATCCCAACATGCAAGTACTAAAAGAACATAATACTTTTTCTAAAAGGAACCTTTTATTGACAATGGCTTAAAAGTAATAGCTCGAACCGCTTTTGCTCCCAAAGTAAATTTGTTTCGATTGTTCTAAAGAGTAAATAATTGTTTTATGGCTCTGAGCTAATTAATTGTGCGTGTAATTAAAGTTAACCGCAGCGTGTTTCTCGAAGAATTCTTTGAACTTTGAGACAATTGCTTTATCAGTAGCTTTCGTTTGTGTTAAAATTTTTGTTTATACTATTGAAGAACTAAAACTTTCTTATTTTGTGTTTGGAAACCTTATTTTAAATCCAATTTTTTATGTATCTTGATTAAGAATAGAAATTATCAGAATATAAATTAGTATAGTTTATTATATTTTTATGGTTTACTATTTAAATAAAATTATAAATATATGCCAATTCAATTTAAAACAAAATGTAATGTTTAAATAAATAATTTTTATTTATAAAATATTTATAGTATAAAACTGGTTTGCAAGAAAAAAATAAGTATTTATGTCAAACTAATTTAAAAATCCAACGCTACGTTTGCATTCTTTGTAATTTAAAAAGAATCCGTCTTTTTTGGTTATGCAGTTCATATTGGTGTGTTCATTAATATATAAGCATATAATTGTATGAACTAATTTAATGAGTATTATTTCGGTCGAACTAATGTTAAAATCCATGCTAGGTTTGTATACCTTATAATTTAAAAAAATTTGTCTTTAGTGTTTATACTGTTCATATTGGTTTGTTCATTACTATATATATATATATATATATATATGAATAATTTTATGGTCTAAACTGCTCCACCAAGCACATTAAAATTAACATTCTTATTTTGATTTCTATATATATATATATATATATATATATATATATATATATATATATATATATATATAAATTAAACACACTAATATTATCTGTATATTCGATAAATACACAATTTCCCTAATTTACAAAGTATATCAAACCTAACGTTGGTTTTTAAAATTAGTTCGACATAAATACACAATTAATTATTTTTTTTCCGCAAATCTCTTTTTGCCGCATATCTTTGGAAAACTGCATCTGCGTCAATGCTTTGTATGCTTATCAAATCTATTGTTTAAAATCCCAACATGCAAAATCAAGTAAAAGAACAAATACTTTTTCTAAAGGGAACATTTTATTGACAATAGCTTAAAAGTAATAGCGTGAGTCCGCTTTGCTTGAAAAGTAGATTTGTTTCGATTGTTCTAAAGAGTAAATAATTGTTTTATTGTTCTGAGATAATTAATTGTGCGTATAATTAAAGTTAACCGCAGCGTGTTTATCGAAGAATTCTTTGAACTTAGAAACAGTTGCTTTATCAGTAGCTTTATCAGTAGCTTTCGTTTGTGTTCAAATTTTTGTTTCTTCCATTCAAGAACTAAAACTTTCTTATTTTGACTTTGAAAGCTTTTAAATAAACCGCTTTTTTTTGCATCTTAATTAAGAATATAAATTAATATAGCCCACATTATTTTTATTATTTCGATAAGACTAATAAAATATAATGTGACATGCTCATTGCGAGTTATAAAAATTTTTTGATCTACTTATTAACTCAGCGATTACAAACAAGTCGAAACAAAAGTGTGATTCTATAGCAGAGCGATATTTATATACAGTTATGAATCATTTATTTGTCTGAAATACTTTATTTGTATATTTTCATTAGGCTAGACTTTTAGCTGTTCCTGTATTTATGCATATGGTCATATTACAAATTGTTCTGGCTACCATGGCAAAATTGCTCTTGTTCCATTAAAAATACCAATCTGCCAGCCAGTGTTAGAAAAGAAGAATATATTTTAGAAATTATTTTATCATTTACTACAAACTCATCCTTTTTGGTTCGGCGGTTACAAACAAGGCAAAACAAAGGCATGATTCCATAACAAAGCATTTTTCACTTATAGTTAGGAATCATTTAACTGTAAATGAAAAAAAAAAAAATTAACTGTAAAATGAAATAATTATTTTAACTATTTTTGTTAGATCAGAAGTTTTAACTGTTTCTGTAGATACATATATGATCATTTTATGAATTGTTTTGGATACCATGGCAAAATTGCTCTTGTTCCATTAAACAATACCAATCCACCAACAAGAGTGAAAAATATCTTTTAGAAATTATCTTATCATCTAGTGAAAACCCAACCTTTTTTATTTAGCGATTACAAAACAAAAGCAAAACAAATTAAAATATGATTCTATAACAAAGCATTCTTCCTTTACAGTTATGAATCATTTATTTGTTTGAAATATTTTATTTAGACTAGAGATTAATTGTTTCTGTAGATACACATATGGTTATATTACAAACTGTTTTGGCTACCATGGCAAAACTGCTCTATAAAACAATACTTATACCTGTATGTGTGTAAAAACAATATCAATTCAGCAAAAAGAGCGGAAAAGAAAAATATATCTTTTAGAAATTATACTATTATTTAGTGAAAATCCATCTTTTTGTTCATCTATCACAAACAAGGCAAAACAAAGTAAAATTTGATTCTGTAACAAAGCATTTTTTATTTATAGTTATGAATCATTAATTCGTTTAAAAATACTTTAATATATAACCATTTTTATAAGATTGGAAGATTTAGCTGTTTCTGTAGATACACATACATGAGCATATTACAAATTGTTTTGGCTACCATGATAAAAACTACTCTTAATTTATTAAACAATATAAATCTACCAATCAGTGTAAAAAGAAAAATATATTTTAGAACTAATCTAGTCATTTAGTGTAAACCCATCCTTTTTTTTGTTTTTGGGTAGAATTTTAACTGTTTCTGTAGATACACATACGGTCACATTATAAAATGTTTGGGCTACGATGGCAAAACTACGCTTGCACCATTAAATAATACCAATTCACCAACAAGAGCGAAAAAGACTTTTTAGAAATTATCTTATCATTTAGTGAAAACCCCATCCTTTTTTGTTCGGTGATTACAAAACAAAGTAAAATACAATTCTATAACAAAGCGTTTTCCATTTGCAGTTATGAATTATACCAGATTTCTTTCCGTCTCTCAAAAGAGATGAAGCGTTTTGAGGAAAACCATTTTTTTTTCTTTTAAATTTTCTTTCTAAATCTTATCTGCAGTTCTTGAAAAACATCAGTTCTCTTTTATATCCGAAAAAGTAGAAATAAGCAAGGGTTTCCTTACCCAGCTGTTGGTTTCGCTGCAGAGCTTTTAATTCGTGGCTTCACTGCATAGCACTCTCTCTCTCTCTCTGCCATTTCAAGCACAGTATTCAAAGCAGGTAAATTTAAATTACAAAAGAGGATATCTCAAAAATAAAGAAAAAGTAAAAAGTTTTATGAAAAAAAAAAAAAAATGTTGGGAGATATGTGAAAAAGAAAAATATGGAAAATGTGGGGTAGGCGTACTCCATTTAGCATCTGTGGTGTGCGGGGAAATAATAAATGAGGGTCCGTCAAGCAGAAAGGAACCGGAATTTTACGAAAAATGGATGATGGAGAAAGATGTAAATATTTACGAGGGCTCAGTAGTTTTGAAAAATGGCTTGTGAAATATCGCTCGCGCTTATCGAATCGCTATTCAATTTTTTTTTTATTTTGAAAATATCTCTAAGATGGAGACAATGCTCAGCTGAACAATAACTTAGTCTGTGTAAAGGGAATATTGGTGATATAAATGATATTAGTTAAAAATAGGAAAAAAAATGTCTTTAATGTGGTACACTATTAAAGAGAAATAACTAAATATTATTATAAAATAATTACCAAATATTTTAATTCGTTAAAATAATAGTATCTCTACAAATCTCTTAACATTTTAATGCACACAATAATTTTCCATAGTAACTATTCCTCATACTTAATAATTTGTCCTTATAATATTTCAATACAATTTGAAGGATTATAAACCGTAAGTTACAATTTTGCTGAAGTAAATATTTATTAATGTATATGATGCAATAATAAATTCAATACCATTTTAGGCTTCACACGCGTCAAATCTTGATTGGTACCGAAAACACTGAATGCGCCAGCTCACACTGAATTGATTCTTCGTGACTTTTTCGCCAAAAATGAACACACATACATATATCGTCCCTCAACCACCGTATTCACACCGTGCGACTCAAGAGACCATTCCGGGGACACCGTTTTGTGTCGATTGAAGATATTCGTTTTGTGTTGATTGAAGGCCATCCCTGCCGATGACTTTTTAGCATGCATTGAGGATTGGAAATAAATTTGGCATAAGTGCATTGTGTCCGGAGGGGATTACTTTGAAGGAGACGAAAGAAATTTGGAAGAATAATTATAGAGATTTTGAAAAAAAAAAAAATGGTCTTACTTTTTGGATACAGTAGCACTGCTTGCCCCACTTACGGGATGTTTATCAATTGATTTTTTCCTTTTCTTTTATTTATGAAACCTTTTTTCTGGTCCCTTTTCTTCTTTATCGATTAATGACTTTTACTTGTAGCTAAATGCTCCTTGTGAATGAATTTTTAAATAATGCTTCAACTTTTTATATTTTTTCATTATATTATTTTTTTATTTTTATTACTGGTTTTAATGCTTATTATGCATTGACCTAAAACCAATTTCCATCTATTTAGAAAGATGTAAATATTTACGAGGGCTCTGTGCTTCTGAAAAATGGCTTGTGAAATATCGCTCGTGCTTATCGAATCGCTATTCAATTTCTTTAAAAATATCTCTAAGCTGGAGACAATGCTTAGCTGAACAATAACTTAGTCTGTTAAAAGTGGAATATAGATGATATAGACGAGAGTGGGAAAAAAATCAACATATGAATGAAGAAATGAACATGTCCTTATTGTGGTATATTGTTAAAGAGAAATATCTAAATTTTATTATCAAAAAAAATTACTTACTATTATTGTTTGTTAAAATAATATAGTCATCATAAGTTTCTTAACAATTTACTCCACACAATTTTTCCAGTAACTATCCCTCATTCTCAATAATTTCTCGCTATAATTTTTCAATATGATTTGAAGGATTCCAAGCCACAGTCCCATATTTATGGAAGAAAATATTTAATAATGCATATTTCTCAATGTAAATAATTGAAATGAAATTAATATCAATGCAATTAATGCAAATGATAGTATCACCATAATTCTCCTAACGTTTTACTTCACACAATAATTTTCCATGGTAATTATTCATCATTTTCTATAATTTGTCAATATAATATTTCAATACAATTTGAAGGATTCTAAATCACAGTCCTAATATTTATGGAAGCAAATATTTATTAATGCATTATTTTCAATGAGTAAACTATTAAAAAAAATTAAATATTATTATAAAAACAATTGCCTAATATTTTTTTGTTTAAATTATAGCAAATCAGGGACTTGATGGCCGAGTGGCTAGCGCGATGGCGGTCGGAACCACCTGTATCGGGTTCGAGTTACAACAATGTCAAGGATGTTTATAGTGGTTCGGAATCCACTTTAAACCATAGATCCCGGTCTAATAAGAACGTAGAGCGTTTTGTGGGTATTATCACTCGCGTCAGCAGCATATTATAAAGGTACACACACCTTGTGGGTAGTGCTAACTGAGTAACAGCCGTACAGCCCTTGCTTATGGCATAAAGATTAACTGTCTTTGCATTGCCAGCTGTATTAACAAATAATAGTATCGCTATGGATTTCTCAACATTTTACCACTCACAATAATTTTTCTCAGTAATTGTTATAATAATTTGCCATTATAACATATTAATTCAATTTAAAGGATTCTAAACCACAGTCTTATATTTAAGGAAGCAAATGTTTATTAAGGTATATTTCTCAACGACAGTTTGATTCCAGGAACTTTTTGCCTTTGATATAAAATTTAAATGACGAAATGACGTATTTCATTTGAATTTCCAGTCTTCCCATATGCATAACACTCATGGTTAGATGGCAGAAACGGTTTGTTTTTGATTTTTTATTTACGAGGGCTCAGTGTTTCTGAAAAGTAGTTTGTGAAATATCGCTCGCGTTTATCGAATCGCTATTCAATTTTTTATTTTGAAAATATCTCTAAGATGAAGACAATGCTCAGCTGAACAATAACTTAGTCTGCTAAAAGAGGAATATTGGTGATATAGATGAGATTAGGGAAAATACTGAATATAATTGTTTTTATGCCCTTATTGTGGTAAAACGAATCTATTAAAATGAAAAAAAAATTAAATTGATTGAAGGATGTCTATAAAAATGAAACAATTAAATATTATTATAAAACTGAAACAATTAAATATTATTATAAAACTGAAACAATTACAAATAATTTATTTTTCACTATTTTAATTCCTAAATAAGTGGAATTACAGTATTTTTTTATTTGTAAATTATATTTAAAAACTAAAATCTGCTTGGCAAATTACGTCTTATCATGTGTGAAAATTTGAGAACGGATAAATAAACTCAGGAATATGCCAATGTTTAATAATGCACGAGATATATAAAGCAATTGATTGTAATAATACAAAAATGGCCAAATACATTAGCCACATGAATATAGCAATGTTGAATAGATCAAGAACTTCGTAAAAAAGAATGAATTGTTCAAGAATCTCTAAAACAGTATTCAAAAGTAAGATGAATGTCGTCGTAAAAATGAAGAATGAAGCATTTTCAATTCTACAAGAAACAATATAACATCCAATAGTCAAAAGAGTATATAAAAGTTTGAAAATTCTAGGCATAAATGAAAGAATGAAGTATTTCCAATTCTACAAGAAACAATATAATATTCAATAGTCAAAAGAGTATATAAAAGTTTGAAAATTCTAGGCATAAATGAAAGAATGAAGTATTTCCAATTCTACAAGAAACAATATAAGATTCAATAGTCAAAAGAGTATATAAAAGTTTGAAAATTCTAGGCATAAATGAAAGAATGAAGTATTTCCAATTCTACAAGAAACAATATAACATTCAATAGTCAAAATAATAAATCAAAGTTTGAAAATTCTAGGCATAAATGAAAGAATGAAGTATTTCCAATTCTACAAGAAACAATATAACATTCAATAGTCAAAAAGAGTATATAAAAGTTTGAAAATACTAGGCATAAATGAAAGAATGAAGTATTTCCAATTCTACAAGAAACAATATAACATTCAATAGTCAAAATAATAAATCAAAGTTTGAAAATTCTAGGCATAAATGAAAGAATGAAGTATTTCCAATTCTACAAGAAACAATATAACATTCAATAGTCAAAATAATAAATCAAAGTTTGAAAATTCTAGGCATAAATGAAAGAATGAAGTATTTCCAATTCTACAAGAAACAATATAACATTCAATAGTCAAAAAGTATATAAAAGTTTGAAAATACTAGGCATAAATGAAAGAATGAAGTATTTCCAATTCTACAAGAAACAATATAACATTCAATAGTCAAAAGAGTATATAAAAAGTTTGAAAATACTAGGCATAAATGAAAGAATGAAGTATTTCCAATTCTACAAGAAACAATATAACATTCAATAGTCAAAATAATAAATCAAAGTTTGAAAATTCTAGGCATAAATGAAAGAATGAAGTATTTCCAATTCTACAAGAAACAATATAACATTCAATAGTCAAAATAATAAATCAAAGTTTGAAAATTCTAGGCATAAATGAAAGAATGAAGTATTTCCAATTCTACAAGAAACAATATAACATTCAATAGTCAAAAGAGTATATAAAAGTTTGAAAATACTAGGCATAAATGAAAGAATGAAGTATTTCCAATTCTACAAGAAACAATATAACATTCAATAGTCAAAATAATAAATCAAAGTTTGAAAATTCTAGGCATAAATGAAAGAATGAAGTATTTCCAATTCTACAAGAAACACTATAACATTCAATAATCAAAATAATAAATCAAAGTTTGAAAATTCTAGGCATAAATGAAAGAATGAAATATTTCCAATTCTACAAGAAACACTATAACATTCAATAATCAAAAATAATAAATCAAAGTTTGAAAATTCTATTCATAAATGAAAGAAAGAAGTATTCCACATGCAATAAGAATCACTATACAGCTAAATAAACACGGGAAAACTCAAGTGAAAAATAAAAAAGATCTTTTAGAAATTATCTTATCATTTAGTGAAAACCCATTCTTTTGTTTAGCGATTACAAAAACAAAGCAAATCAAAGTAAAATAGGATTCTATAACAAAGCGTTTTTCCATTTACAGTTATAAATTACACCGGATTTCTGTAACTGTTTCAATAGGTCATATTACGAATTATTTGGCTAACATGGCAAAAACAGCACTTGCACCATTAAACAATACAAATTCATCAACAAGTACGAAAAAAGATCTTTTTGAAATTATCTTATTAATTAGTGAAAGCCCATCCTTTTTTGTTCGCCGATTACAGAACAAAGCAAAACAAAGTAAAATATGATTCTATGACAAAGCATTTTCCATTTAGTTATGAATCATTTATTTGTTTGAAATACTTTAATTTCACCATTTTTATTAGACTAGAAGTTTTAACAGCTCTTGTAGATTTATATATATGTCCATATTGCAAAATGTTTTTGGCTACTATGGCAAAGCTGCTCTTGTTCTATTAAACAATCCAGTTCTATTACCAATCTAACCGACAATTTTTACCAAATACCAATTCACCAATTCTCTAATTTTTTTTATTAGTCTAGAGTTTTATGTGTTTCTGTATATACACAAATGGTCATATTACAAATTGTTTTGGCTACCATGGCAAAAATTGCTCTTTTTCCAATAAACAATACCAACCAGTGTGAAACAAAAAAAGTGTGGAAATTATCTTATCATTTAGTGAAAACCCATCCCTTTTTTGTTCAACTATCACAAACAAAGCAAAGCAGAGTAAAATATGATTCTATAACAAAGCGTTTTCTATTTTACAGTTATGAATAATACCGGATTTCTTTCCGTCTCTCAAAATAGATGAAGCGTTTTGAGGAAAACCGTTTTTTTTTCTTTTAAATTTCCTTCTAAATCTTATCTGCAGTTCTTGAAAAACATCAGTTCTCTTTTATATCCGAAAAAGTAGAAATAATCCAGGGCTTCCTTACCCAGCTGTTGGTTTCGCTGCAGAGCTTTTAATTCGTGTCTTCACTGCATAGCAGTCTCTCTCCTCGGCCGTTTCAAACACAGTATTCAAAGCAGGTAAATCTAAATTACAAAAGAGGATATCTCAAAAATGAAGAAAAAGCAAAAGTTTTATGAAAAAAAAAAAAAAAAAATGTTGGGAAGATATGTAAAAAAAAAAAAGATGGAAAATGTGGGGTAGGCGTACTGCATTTAGCATCTGTGGTGTGCGGGAAAAATATTAAATGAGGGTCCGTCAAGCAGAAAGGAACTGGAGTTTACGAAAACGAATGATGGAGAAAGATGTAAATATTTACGAGGGCTCAGTGTTTCTAAAAAATAGCTTGTGAAATATCGCTCGTTCTTATTGAATCGCTATTCAATTTTTTTAAAGCATCTCTAAGATGGAGACAATGCTCAGCTGAATAAAAGTCTGTTAAAAGCGGAGTATTGGGAAAATAATGAAATAATTATTTGTATGCCCTTATTGTGGTAAAAAGAATCTATTAAAATGAAAAAAAAATTAAATCTATTGAACGTTGTCTATTAAAACGGAACAATTAAATATTATTATAAAACTGAAACAATTACAAGTAATTCAACTTTCACTATTTTAATTCCTTAATAAGTGGCATTACAGTATTTTTTTGATTCGTAAATTATATTAAAATAACTGAAATCTGCTCGGCAAATTTCAACTCATCATGTGGGAACATTCGAGAACTGATGAATAAACTCAGGAATATGCCAATGTTTAATAATACACAATATATATGAAGAAATTGATTGTAATACAACAAGTATGGTCAAATTCAATACCCACATAAATATAGCAATGTTGAATAGAACAAGAACTTCATGAAGAAGGAATTGTACAAGAATCTCTAAAAGAATATACAAAAAGTAAAAGGATGTCGTCGTAAATGAAGAATGAAGTATTTCGAATTGTAGAAAAACTCTATAATATTCAATAGTCAAAAGGATGTATCAAAGTTTGAAAATTCTAAGCATACATGAAAGAATGAAATATTCCAAATACATTAAGAAGCACTATAGAGATCCATAATCACGGGAAAAATCGAGTGAAAACGAAAAGATCTTTTAGAAATTATCTTACCATTTAGTGAAAAACACATCTTTTGGTTCGGCGATTACAAAACAAAGCAAAACAAAATATAATTCTAAAACAAAGCGTTTTCCATTTACAGTTATGAATTATACCGGATTTCTTTTCCGTCTCTCAAAAGAGATAAAGCGTTTTGAGCGAAACCATTTTTTTCTTTTAAATTTCTTTCTAAATTTTATCTGCAGTTCTTGAAAACCATCAGTTCTCTTTTTATATCCAAAAAAAAAAGGTGAAATAAGCCTGGGTTTTCTTTATCCAGCTGTAGGTTTCACTGCAGAGCTTTTAATTCGTGGCTTCACTGCATAGCACTCTCTCCCTCGGCCATTTCCAGCTCAGTATTCAAAGCAGGTAAATCTAAATTACAAAGAGGATATCTCAAAAATAAAGAAAAGAAAGAAATTTTATAAAAAATACCCTAAAAATGTTGGGAAGATATGTGAAAAAAAAAAAAAAGAAAGAGTTGAAAATGTGAGGTAGGCGTACTCCATTTAGCATCTGTGGTGTGCGGGGAAAAATAATAAATGAGGGTCCCGTCAAGCAGAAAGGAACCGCAATTTACGAAAATGGATGATGGAGAAAGATGTAAATATTTACGAGGGCTCTGTGTTTCTGAAGAATAGCTTGTGAAATATCGCTCATACTTATCGAATCGCTATTGAATTTTTATTTTGAAAATATCTCTAAGATGGAGACAATGCTCAGCTGAACAATAACTTAGTCTCTTAAAGAGGAATATTGGTAATATAAATTGTGGAAAAAAATTAGCATAATTGTTTTTTGTTTGTCCTTATTGTGGTACACTATTAAAAATAAATAAATATTATTATAAAAGCAATTGCCTAATATTTTTATTCGTTAAAATAATAGTATCTCTATAATTTTCTTACCATTTTAATACATACAATAGTTTTCCACTAATGTTTGCCAGCTGCATTATAAGAAAAATAGTTTTTCACTGTAATTAATTCTAACTTTTTATAATTTGTCATTATTCTCTATGATTTGTCCTTACTTGTTGAATCCAATGGAAGGATTCCAAACCACAGTCCTATATTTATTAAAGAAAATATTTATTAATTCAAATTTCTCAATGAGAATTAACACTTATGCTTAGATAGCAGAAACATATTGCTTTTGATGAAAAATTTGAGTGACGAAATGGCGTAACTCATTAGCCATATGCATAGAACTCATGGTTAGATCGCAGAAATCATTTGCTTTTGATGAAAAATTTTATTGACATAACTCATTTAAAAATCCAGTAATCAATTATTTTGTTCCTCTATTTTAATGGTTTTGTTGTAATTAATTTATGTCGCTTTGATTAACACTTTTGATTTGATTTTATTTAGTTAAACTAGCATTATCCACATTTTGATCCGCGCTTTTATCCTACTCCGTACGTAGTGACCCCATCCTAGAAAAAATTTGATCTTGGTGATTGAGTTCAAACTGAGTTGGGGCTCTTGTACGGGGGCATGGCAAAAACTCTGTTTGTACCAATAAACAATACCGATTCACCAACAAGAGCGAAAAATATCTTTTAGAAATTATCTTGTCATTTAGTGAAACAGATCCTTTTTATTCAGCAATTTCGAAATAAAGTAAAATGCGATTCTATAACAAAACGTTTTCCATTTACAGTTATGAATTATACCGGATTTCTTTCCGTCTCTCAAAAGAAATGAAGCATTTTGAGGAAAACCATTTTTTTTCTTTTAAATTTCCTTCTAAATCTTATCTGCAGTTCTTGAAAAACATCAGTCCCTTTTATATCTGAAAAGTAGAAATAAGCCTGGGTTTTCTTTACGCAGCTGTTGGTTTCTCTGCAGAGCTTTTAATTCGTGGCTTCACTGCATAGCACTCTCTCTCTGCCATTTCAAGCACAGTATTCAAAGCAGGTAAATCTAAATTACAAAAGAGGATATCTCAAAAATATAGAAAAAAGTAAAAGTTTTTATGAAAATAAAATAAAAATGTTGGGAAGATATGTGAAAAAGAGAAAAGATGGAAAATGTGGGGGAGGCGTACTGCATTTAGCATCTGTGGTGTGCGGGGAAAATAATAAATGAGGGTCCGTCAAGCAGAAAGGAACCGGAATTTACGAAAATGGATGATGGAGAAAGATGTAAATATTTACGAGGGCTCAGTAGTTTTGAAAATGGCTTGTGAAATATCGCTCGCGCTTATCGAATCGATATTCAATTTTTTTATTTTGAAAATATCTCTAAGATGGAGACAATGCTCAGCTGAACAATAACTTAATCAGTTTAAAAGCGGAATATTGGTGATATAGATGAGATTAATGAAAAAATGAACATATTTGTTTTAATGTCCTTATAGTGGTACTCTATTAAAAATATTTAGATATTATTATAAAAACGATTGTATAATATTTTTATTCTTTTAATAATAGTAACGTAATAAATATCTTTTAACTTTACTACACACAATATTTTCACAATAATTGTTCTTCATTCTCAATAATTTGTCATTATAATATTTCAATACAATTTTAAGGATTCTGTATCACAGTCCTATATTTATACAAGTGAAGTGTCCAAAAACTAACACAATTTTTCAATTTAAATTTCCCGTGCATATGGTATTTCAATTTTTTTCTTTTTAGGTTGCTTTTGGGTCTCCTGGACATCTGAGGGAAATTTTACGTCAAAATATTCATTAGTGCAGGGGCCTGATGGCCGAATGGCTAGCGCTCTGGCGTTCGGTACCACAGGTATCGGGTTAAAATCCAGGCTTTGTCACGGTGTTTGTAGTGTTCGGAATCCACTTTAAGCTGTAGGTCCCGGTCCTAATAGGATCGTAGAGTGCTGCAGGGGGCATTGTTACTCCGCGTCCGTGGCTTACCATCAAGCTACACGCGCCCCCTGGGTAATGCAAAGTGAGTAACATAGGTGCAGCCGTTTTGGCGAAAGATCACGGTCTATTTGCCAGCTGCATTAGAAGAAAAAAAAATTCATTTTAGTGCTTCAGTTACGCTTTGGTTTGTGAAATGATAAAATTGATTCCCGCGATTTTTTAAATGTCTCTTCAACAACTCAAAACGGTATCCCCCGAAGTGGTAATTTGAGTTTATGGAATAGCCAGAAGTAGCACGATGCTAAATCAGGTGAGTACGATGGTTGTGGAATGATATGGGTTTCCTTTTTGACGAAAAAAGTCACGAAGAATCAATGCACTGTGACCTGGCACATTCATTGCTTTTGTTACCAATCAAGATTTGAATCAATCAAGGCCCAAAACATCTTTTAAAATGGAATTTTAAAATTACAATATCACCAGCAAGATCTCTAATTGTAAATCGACGGTTTTCCAAGCAACAAATCTTTAATTGTTTTGGACGTGAGCTTCGCCGATTGAGGTTGGTGGTTTACCAGAGGGCTCTTTGTCTTCAACGCGTCCTCTGTCTTCTTTGAACTGTTTATACCACTTCTAAACATTTCTTTTTCGATATAGGAATGCTCACCGAATGTTTTCTGCAACATTCTATACACAAACCTCAAACAAAATGTATTGCAAATTCTTTGCTGATTTATTTCAAACATTTCAAAAATAGCTAAAATCAGTTTTATCATTCACAAAACGAAGAGTAACTGAAACAGAAATGAATATTTTGAAGTCAAATTTCCCACAGCTGCCAAGGACAGTGTCAGCAAAAAAAAAAAAAAAAAAAAATTGAAATACCATATGCACGGGAAATTTAAATTGAAAACTGGTCTTACTTTTTGGACATAATAGTATAGTTCTTGTAAATAAATGATAAAGTGTTCCCATGAAACTGAAAGTGACTCTCTTCTGGAGCCGCAAGATCTAATTTGCGTCCGATAAAAGATCTAATTTGCGTCCCATCATTGATAGATCACGAAGTGCAAAAGGGAACAGAACATATACAAACTGCTGTCTGAAATGGATGAAAATTGCCTTTAGGTCAATGTTCATTAAGTATTAAACCCAAAAATAAATAATAATAAAAATTAAAATAATTAAACAAAAATAAATAATTAGATAATGAAAAAATATAAAAAGTTGAAGCAAGATTAAAAAAATTAAATCAGAAGCAGCACTAGGTCATTAATAGATAAAGGAAAAAAGGAGCCTCGAAAAGGGCTTAATAAATAATAGAAAAATTTAATTAAATGAAAAGAAAAAAAACTTAATTGATGAACTGCCCGTAAGTGGGGCAAGCAGTACTACTGTGTCCAAAAGTAAGACCAATCTTCAATATAAAATTTCGGGGCTTATGAAATTTCATTTTTTTTTTTTTTTTTTTAGGTTGTCACGTCAAAATATTCATTAGTGCTTGAGTAAATTACATTCTCAAATAGTTTTGCATTAAAAGCGTAAATACAAATTAGCTTATATTATATGGTGTGCCATTTAAAAAAGGAATTAATAAAAATAACTTAAATGTTGCTGAGAGAAATAAATGAGTATCTATAAATCCTTACATAAAAAAATATTTCAAGATATCCTTTTAACACTTAACATTTATTCTCGCCAGATTCCACTTGCTACTATAACTGTAATTTTTAACACCATTAAGTATTAAAGAGGGCTCTACATTTAAGAGATATCTTTTCCGTTTTTAAAAAGAACAGCGAAATTGTTTCAAAAGGTCTATTACGCTGGGAAGACCCTGCCACTAAAATTTTCAAAAGAGATCTTTGAGCAGCTTGGAAGAAAGGACTGATTAGTTTAAAACTAAGTTTCAGAAAACTGTACCAAAGAGAAGCTGGCAAATAAGAAGTATTCCATTTGAAAAAGAAGAATGTAAAGAATTCAAAATGTCGAAGCAGAACCGAAGGAAAAAAATTCGTAGCCTCGTACCCAGCAAAGTGTGACACGAGGGCGAGACTAAAATGTGAAAGAACAATATATATATATAAGTGTTGCATTTATATATGTATATATATATATATATATATATAAAGTGTTGCAATATCCACGTAAGATACTGAAAATGGAAATTTTCTGTTTTTGGAAGAGTTCCGTTTGTTGAAATGAATATAAAAGGATAAAAAAAAATGCAGAGTGTAGGAGGAAAAAGTAATATCTGAAAAGGGGTTTTTGTATACAGTCTGTTTCCTGAATGAAGATATAGTGTTTTCAGTCTGATATGTTTTAGGAAACGACGACTCTGATTTCATTTGAAAAGAATCATGGAAGAAAGAACCAAATTGAATCAAAAATAAATTAGAAGAAACTTTGCTCATTTACCTATTATGGATTTATAAAACATGCAAAATCAATGCATCGTTAAATATTTTTCGTTGCCACTACTATTTATCATGGAATTCATAGAACATAATATAAATTTCATAAAAATTTGATTTTAAGTATTTGTTTTGATATAAAGAAGTAATGTTTCTAAATACTTTTAAATCATATCATACTAAGTAGTTATTTGTTTGTAGATGATTTAGAAGTTGATTGAAGGTATTAAATATATAGTTACTAATTTTGCCAGTTTTTCTCGCCAATATGGTCAATTTTTATGCCAATATTCCAATTTTGTCAGTTTTCTCGCCAATACTGCCAATTGTCTTCCAATATGCCAATTGTCTCAGTTTCTCGTCAATATTGTCAAATTTGTCAATTTTCTCAACCATGTAGCCAATTTTAATATTGTTTTTGTGCATACTTCACATCAATCAATAAAATAACTTCAAAAAAGATTATAAAAAATAATTAATTAAATATAAGTAATTACTTCATGTTTACAAGACATTCTTAAATAATTTTGCATTAAAAACATAAACACGAATTAGTTTATATTATGTGTACAATTTAATAAAGAAATTAATAAAAATAACTTTACAAAAATCTATTTAAATGTTACTGAGTGAAATAAATGATTATGTTTAAATCATTACATAAAAAAATACCTCAAGATATTCCTTTTAACACTTAAAATTTATTCTCTCTAGAATCCACTTGCTACTGTAACTGTAACTTTTAACAGCATTAAGTATTAAAGATGACTCTACAATTAAGAGATATCGTTTCCGTTTTTAAAGAACAGTGAAATTGTTTCGAAAAAAGGTCTATTACGCTGGGAAGAATGCCACTAAAATTTTCAAAAGAGATCTTTGAGCAGCTTGGAAGAAAGGACAGATTAGTTTAAAACTAAGTTTCAGGAAAACTCTAGTAAAAGAAAATGACAAAAAAAAGGTTCCATTTGAAAAAGAAGAGTACAAAGAGTTCAAAATGGCGAAGCAGAATGGGAGGAAAAAGTTCGTAGCCTTGTACCCAGCAAAGTGTGATATAAGCGTGAGACTAAAATGTGAAAGAACAATATATATAAATGTTGCAATATCCACGGAAGGTACTGAAAATAGAAATTTTCTGTTTCTGGAAGAGTTCCGTTTATTAAAATGAATACAAAAGGCTAAAAATATGCAGAGTTAAGGAGGAAATGTAATATCTGAAAAGGGGTTTCTGCATAAAGTGTTTCCTGAATGAAGATGTAGTAGTTTCAGTCTCATATGTTTTAGGAAACGACAACTCTGAGTTCATTTGAAAAGAGTCATGTAAGAAAGAACCAAATTAATTAAAAAAGAATTAGCGAAAGTTTTATTCATTTACCCAGCATTGATTTAAAATGCATGTCAAATGAATGCACCGTTAACTATTTTTAGTTACCAATTTTATTTAAATTTTAATTTAAGATAACCTAACACAAATGTTTTATAAAAATGTTTGTACAAAAATAAATTACACTTAAAATTCAAAATTATATCTGTTATATGTAAATAACATTGAATGAAGCTTTAATTAATTTTAACAAATATTGTACTGTATTTATTTATGTCATTTACAAGATTTATAAAATATTTTTATTTAAAAAATAATATCAAAACAGATTATACTAATCAGTTAATTGTTTGTATATATTTACCATATCGATCGGCTGTATTAAATATCTCGTTACAAATTTTGTCAATTTTCTCGCTAATGTTTGATAGTAATTTTTGATATAGTGATAAAGATTTTTTTTTTTGTGATAGCGATTTTTAATGATAGTGAACTTTTCATATACATACTACAAATATTTCAAATCAGTAAATTAAATACAGTAAAAATGACTATAAAAACCACCAATTATTTAAACATAAATAATTATGTATACATTTACAAGACACTTTCAATAGTTTTGCATTAAAAATATAAGCAAAAATTAGTTTATAAGATATGGTGCATTATTCAAAAAAGGAATTAACCTATATACACTCATGTCCATAAATTAAGGATAATTCAGAATCACACAGAAATTGAATTCTAAAATAAAAATTTCACCTGTAGAATTATCACACACATCTTGAAGAAGAATATGCAAATTACAGAAACCACCAGATGGAGCGGATAGTACGTCACAATGATGAGAGTGTAAGAGAGGGGTATATAAGGAATGGTGGCAAAAGAAGTAAAATTGTTCACAAGCTCTTTAAAAAGCCTTTCAGTGCACTAACCGCATAGTTATGGCACAAAGGAAGCATTTGGATGATTTTTACGTGGTAGAATTATCGGACGACTGGAATGTGGACGTACCCAGCTGGAAGTATCCGAGAAACTTGGAATCGCCCAGAGTGTCATCTCCAGGCTTTGGCAATTATTCCAAGATGATGGTAATGTGAGTAGATGTTACAGAACAGGTCGCCCCCGAGTTACAACGCCGAATGAGGATCGGTATTTAGCAGTTATTGCCAAAAGAAACAGACGGAGCACAGCATTAGACCTGTCTCGTCAGCTCTCTTCAGCTACCGGTGCGACAGTTTCAAGGCAGACCGTGTACAGACGCTTAGGGCACATTGGTCTATATGCTCGTAGGCCTGTCAGATGTGATCCACTTACCGCAACTCACTGTCGCCTGCGATTAACCTGGAGTAGAGAGCATGCATTGTGGACACCGCAACAGTGGTCTGATGTGATGTTTTCCGACGAGTCCAGGTTTAGTTTGCAGTCTGATTCTCACCGGACTTTCATATGGAGAGCGCCAGGTACCCGTTACCACCAAGAGAACACCATTGAACGACACCGTTACGGTGGTGCAGGATAGCTCGTTTGGGGAGGAATTATTCTTGGTTCCAGAACTGACCTGCATGTTCAGAGTGTAACGATGACAGGCCACAACTATCGGGAGGTCATTCTGGGACAATATGTACGTTTGTTTCGGGGCGCCATGGGTGCTGAATTTCTGTTTATGGATGACAACGCCGTCCTCACCGTGCAAACATTGTAGACGAATGCCTTCAATTGGAGGATATCACCCGTATGGATTGGCCAGCATACTCACCGGACTTGAATCCAATAGAGCATGTGTGGGATATGCTTGGCCGACGAATGGCAGCCCGTCAACCCCCTCCCACCTGTCAACTGGAACTTCGAAGGGCATTGATTGATGAGTGGTGTAATATTCCCTAAGATCAGATTAATAATTTGATACTCAGCATGCGTAGGCGTTGTAAGGCCTGTATTGCATCGTCCGGGAGACATACGCCATATTAACCATCATACTAACCATGTTATACTGTTTTTTGTAAATAGGTTCTTTTTTGAAATTTGCTCAGGAGTAAAAATCGCACTTTTTATTAATTATGTCAAACATATAGCATCTTTTTTTTTGCTCTTTACCTTTTGTTTAATAAATAGACTTTACAAATAAGTAAAATTTGTTTTGCTTCTGTCTCTTTCTTTGCCTGAAACTTCATTATCCTTAATTTATGGACATGAGTGAATAAAAACCACATTGGATTCAGATAATGCCAAAAGAAATGCATCGTTAAATATTTTGCGCTATTACTATTATTTATCATGGAATTTCATAGAAAATAATATAAATTTTATAAAAATTTGATTTTAAGTATTTGTTTTGATATGAAATTGTAATGTTTCTAAATACTTTTAAAGCATTTCATACAAATTAGTTAATCTTTTGTAAAAGCTTTACTAAATTGATTGGCGGTATTTAGTATATCGTTACCAATTTTGCCAATCGCCAATGCTGCCAATTTTGTCAATTTATTAGCCAATATTCCAATTTTGTCAGTTTTGTCGCCAATACTGCCAATTTTGTCAATTTTCTTGCCAATATTCCAATTTTTCCAGTTTTCTCCCAATACTGCCAATTTTGTCAGTTTTCTCAATCATATCACCAATTTTGGGATAGTGTTTTTGTGCATACTTCATAGCAATCAATAAAATAACTTCAAAAAAGTTTATAAAAAGACACCTATTAATTAAATATAATTAATTATTTACACATTTACAAGATATTCTCAAATAGTTTTGCATTAAAAGAATAAATACGAATTACTTCATGATATATGGTGTGGCATTTAATAAAGGAAATAATAAAAATAACTTTAAAATTAATTGCATTGTCACTGAGAGAAATAAATGAGTATTTTTAAATCCTTACATAAAAAATACCTCAAGATATCCTTTTTAACACTTAAAATTTATTCTCTACTTGCTACTATAACTGTATCTTTTACACCATTAAGTATTAAAGATGGCTCTACATTTAAGAGATATCTTTTCCATTTTAAAAGAACAGCGAAATTGTTTCGAAAAAGGTCTATTACGCTGGGAAGACTGCCACTAAAATTTTCAAAAGAGATCTTTGAGCGGCTTGGAAGAAAGGACTGATTAGTTTGAAACTAAGTTTCAGAAAACTGTACCAAGGAGAAGCTGACAAAAAAAAGTGTTCCATTTGAAAAAAAAAAAGAAAATGTAAAGAATTCAAAATGGCGAAGCAAAACCGGAGGAAAAAACTTCGTAGCCTCGTAGCCAGCAAAGTGTGACATGAGGGCGAGACTAAAATGTGAAAGAACAATATATATATAAGTGTTTCATATATATATAAAAGTGTTGCAATATCCACGGAAGATACTGAAAATAGAAATTTCTGTTTCTGGAAGAGTTCCGTTTGTTGAAATGAATATAAAAGACTAAAAAAATGCAGAGTGTACTAGGAAAAAGTAATATCTGAAAAGGGGTTTCTGTAGAGAGTCTGTTTCCTGTGTGAAGATATAGTAGTTTCAGTCTCATATGTTGTAGGAAACGGCAACTCTGATTTCATTTGAAAAGAGTCATGTAAGAAAGAACCAACTTAAATACAAAATAAATTAGCAAATGTTTTATTCATTTACTCAGAACGGATTTATAACACTTGTCAAATAAATGCATCGTAAAATATTTTTCGTTACTAATATTATTTTAATTTTATTTAAGTTAAATTGACACAAATTTTTAGAAAAGTTTTGTACGAAAATAAAGTATGTATAAAATTCAAAATCTTATCTGGTATTTGTAAATATCTTTGAATCAAGTTTTAAATAATTTTTAATAAATATTGACTGTATTTAATTACATCATTTGCAAGATTCATAAAATATTTTTAAAGAAATTGTATCAAACCAGATCATACTAAGCAGTTAATTGTTTGTGTTTGCTTTACCATGTCCATCGGCTATAGTAAATATGTCGTTATTAATTTTGCCAGTTTTATCGCCAATATAGCCAATTTTGTAATAGTGAATTTTTTCATATGCATACTGCAATTACTTCAAATCAATAAAACTAAATGCCTTAAAAATGATTATAAAGACCAACAATTATTTAAACATCAATAATTATTTATACATTTAGAAGACACTTTAAAATAGTTTTGCATTAAACACAAAAAAGCTTAAATTTGTTTATATGTATATGATGCATTATTTAATAAAGGAATTAATCAAAATAAATTTAAAAACCATATTGTGTTCAGATATTACTGAAAAGAAAATAAATCAACATCTTTATATCCTCAAGATATCCACTTTTTAACACTTAAAATTTAAAGAATCCATTTGCTACTATAACTATTCATTGCTATCACGTTGCCGATTCATTTTTTTATTTAATTTGGTTCTTTCTTACATGACTGTTTCCAAACGTTCTGTCGTTTCCTAAAACATATGAGACTGAAATTACTATATCTTCATTCAGGAAACAGAACCTATGCAGAAAACCCATTTTCAGATATTACTTTTTCCTCCTACACTCTGCATTTTTTTTAAACCTTTATATTCATTTCAACAAACGGAACTCTTCCAGAAACAGAAAATTTCTATTTTCAGTATCTTCCGTGGATATTGCAACACTTTATATATATATATATATATCATGTCACACTTTTATATATATATATATATATATATATATATATATATATATATATATATACAACTCTTTATATATATATATATATATATATATATATATATATATATATATATATATATAAGACATATATATATATATAAGATAGATAGATATATATATAAGACATATATATATATATAAGATATATATATATATATAAATATATATTGTACCTTCACATTTTAGTCTCACGCTCATGTCACACTTTGCTGGGTACGAAATACGAATATTTTTCCTCCGGTTCTGCTTCATCATTTTGAATTCTTTACATTCTTTTTTTTTTTTTTGGAAACTTTTTTTTTTTGCCAGGTTTTTTTTTTGTACAGTTTTCTGAAACTTAGTTTCAAACTAATCAGTTCCTTTCTTCCAAGCCGCTCAAAGATTTTTGTTTGAAAATTTTAGTGGCAGGGTCTTCTCAGCGTAATAGACCTTTTCGAAACAATTTCGCTGTTCTTTTAAAACGGAAAAGATATCTCTTAAATGGAGAGCCATCTTTAATATTTAATGGTGTTAAAAGTTACAGGCGTTATGTTACAGTTAATGGTGTTATAGTAGCACGTGGATTCTTGTAAGAATAAATGTTATGTGTTAAAAAGGATATTTTGAGGTGTTTTTTATGAAAGATTTAAAAGATATTCATTTATTTTTTCCGTAACAATAGCTGAATCCAATATAGTTTTAAAGTTATTTTTCTAAATTCTCTATTAAATGACAGACGATATCATATAAATTAATTTATGTCTTGAATTGCAAAACTATTTGAAAGTGTCTTGTAAATGTATAAATAATTATTTATGTTTTGCAAACTGGTGTTTATTATAATTTTTAAGGTATTTATTTGGTTGATTTGAAGTATGCACAAAAACACTATTACAAAATTGGCGGAATTATCCAGAAAGCTGACAAAATTGGTAACTATATTTAATACCACTGATCGACATCATAGAGCATATACAAAAGAATTAACTGCTTAGTACCATATGTATTTAGATACGGTGTCAGGAGATATATTTCATAAGTGGAAATATTTTAAATTGTTTGTGGATAGATGTTCAGTAGTTTTTTTTTACTAAATACAATTTCTTCAAAAACAGGTTTTTATGCTTTGATCACTTAAAGCATTATTGTTTTAAAACAAGTATTTAAAGAAAACCTTACCAATGCAGTTGCATGTTAAGAAATATTGTATCAATATAAGTGATGATATATAAAATCGGTACATTTATTGTTGTTTATTTAATTACAAAATTGGCAATATTGATGAGAAAACTGACGAAATTAGTAACGATATATTTTTACAGCTAATCGATTTGGTAAAGTGTCTACAAATAATTATTTGCTTGGTGTGATGAATTTTGATACTATTTTAAAAAATATTTTATGAATATTATAGATGACATAATTAACACAATGGAATATGTATTTAATTTATTTAAATCTTCATTTAATTCTGTATACAAGTTCAAAATATGATTTGGAATTTTAAATGTAATTTATTTTTGTACAATAATTTTCATAAAAAATTTGTTTAAGTAACTTAAATTGAAATTTAAATAAAAATTGTAACAAAAAATATTTAACGACGCATTTATTTGGCATGTGATATAAATCCATGCTGGTGTAAATGAATAAAACATTTGCTAATTAATTTTTTATTTAATTTGGTTCTTTTTACATGACTCTTTTCAAATGAAATCAGAGTTGCCGTTTCCTAAAACATTTAAGAGTGAAATTACTATATCTTCATTCAGGAAACAAGACTCTATGCAGAAAACTCTTTTCAGATATTAATTTTCCTCCTGCACTCTGCATTTTTTAAACCTGCATATTCATTTCAACAAACGGAACTCTTCCAGATACAGAAAATTTCTATTTTCAGTATCTTCCGTGGATATTGCAAACATTTTATATATATATACATATGCAACACTTATATATATATAGACGTATATATATATATTGTTCTTTCACATTTTAGTCTCGTGCTCATGGTCACACTTTGCTGGGTACGAGGCTACGAATTTTTCCTCCAGTACTGCTTCGCCATTTGAATTCTTCTACATTTTTTTTTTTCAAATGGAACATTTTTTTTCCAGTTTCTCTTTGGTACAATTTTCTGAAGTTTAGTTTTAAACTAATCTGTCCTTTCTTCCAAGCCGCTCAAAGATCTCTTTTGATTGAAAATTCTAGTGGCAGGGTCTTCCCAGCGTAATAGACCTTTTTCGAAACAATTTCGCTGTTCTTTTAAAATGGAAAGGATATATCTTAAATGTAGAGCTATCTTTAATACTTAATGATGTTACAGTAGCAAGTGGATTCTCGCGAGCATAAATATAAAGTGTTAAAAAGAATATCTTGAGGTATTTTTTGTAATGATTTAAAGATGTAAAGATTTATATTTTCTGTAATATTATCTGATATATACAAATACCAGATATAATTCTGCATTTTTATGTAATTTAGTTTTGTACAATAATTTTCATAAAAAAAATTATGTTAAGTTAATTTAAATAAAACTAATAACGAAAAATATTTATCGTTGTATTGAGTTGGAATGAGTTATAAATCCATGCTACGTAAATGAATAAAGCATTTGCTAATTCTTTGTGATTTAATATGGTTCTTTCTTACATGACTCTTTTCAAATGAAATCAGAGTTGTCGTTTCCTAAAATATATAAGACTGAAAGTACTAGTCTTCATTTAGGAAACAGACTCTGTGCAGAAACCCCTTTTCAGATATTACTTTTTCCTCCTACTTTTTAGCCTTTTATATTCATTTCAACAAACGGAACTCTTCCAGAAACAGAAAATTTCTATTTTCAGTATCTTTAGTAGATATTGCAACACACACACACACACACACTCTCTCTCTCTCTCTCTCTCTATATATATATATATATGTGCAACACTTTATATATATATATATTGTTCTTTCACATTTTAATTTTGTGCTCATGTCACACTTTGCTGGGTGAAGCTTACGAATTTTTTTTCTCCAGTTCTGCTTCGCCCTTTCGAATTCTTCTACATTCTTCTTTTTCAAATGGAAATTTTTTTTGCCAGTTTCTCTTTGGTACAGTTTTCTGAAATTTAGTTTTAAACTAATCTGTCCTTTCTCCCAAGCAGCTCAAAGATCTTTTTTATTTGAAAATTTAGTGGCAGGGTCTTCCCAGCGTATTAGACCTTTTTTTCGAAACAATTTCGTTGTAATTTTTTTAAAACGGAAAATATATCTCTTAAATGTAGAGCCATCTTTAATACTTAATGGTGTTAGAAGTAACAGTTAGAGTAGCAAGTGGATTCTTGCGAGAATAAATGTTACTTGTTAAAAATGATATCTTGAGGTGTTTCTATGTAAGGATTTAAATATGTTCATTTATTTTCTTTTTCAGTAGCATTACCAGATTTAAATATGGCTTTTAAAGATATTTATATTAATTCTTTTATTAAATGATACACTATATCAAATAAAATAATTTGTGTTTAGGTTTAAATGCAAAACTATTTGAATGTGTTTTGTAAATGTGTCAATAATTATTTATATTTGATACATTTACAAATTAGATTAATTTAGATTTAGATTTGGTAATTGGAGGTTTTTATAATAATTTTGAGGTATTTAATGAAAAAGCAGTGTTACAAAATTGGTTATATTCGCAAGAAAACTGACAAAATTGGTAACGACATATTTATTACCGCCAATCGACTTGGTAAAGGCATCTATAAATAATTATGCTGCTCAGTATTATCTGTTTTGATACTATTTTTTAAAAAAAATTTTTATGAATCTTGTAAATATTACAAATGAATATAATATAATATTTATCGAAATTATTTAAAGCTTAATTCAATGTTATATGCAAATACCTGATATGATTTGGAATTTTAAATATAATTTGGTTTTGTAAAATGATTTTCATAAAATATTTTTGTTATGTAACTTACATTAAAATTAAAAAAATTTTGTAACGAAAATATGTAACGATGCATTGATGTGTCATATGCTACAAACTAATGCTGGGTAAACAAATATAACCTATGCTAATTCTTTTGTGATTTAATTTGATTCTTTCTTACATGACTCTTTTCAAATGAAATCAGAGTTGTCTTTTTCCTAAAACATGTAAGACTGAAACTACTATATCTTCATTCAGGAAACAGACCCTACGCAAAAAAACCCTTTTCAGATATTACTTTTTCCTCCTGCACTCTGCAATTTTTCAGCCTTTTATATTCATTTCAACAAAGGAACTCTTCCAGAAACAGAAAATTTCTATTTTCAGTATCTTCCGTAGATATTGCAACACTTTATATATATATATATATATATATATATATATATATATATATATATATATATATATATATATATATATATATATATATATTGTTCTTTCACATTTTAGTCTCGCTCTCATGTCACACTTTGCTGGGTACGAGGCTACGAATTTTTTTCTTTCGGTTCTGCTTCGCCATTTTGAATTCTTCTACATTCTTCTTTTTCAAATGGAACACTTTTTTTTTGCCAGGTTCTCTTTGGTAAAGTTTTCTGAAACTTAGTTTTAAACTAATCAGTCCTTTTCTTCCAAGCCGCTCAAAGATCTCTTTTGTTTAAAAATTCTAGTGGCAGGGTCTTCCCAGCGTAGTAGACCTTTTTCGAAACAATTTCGCTGTTCTTTTTAGAACCGGAAAGATATATCTTAAATGTAGAGCTATCTTTAATACTTAACGGTGTTAAAAGATACAGTTACAGTAGCAAGTGGATTCTCGTGAGCATAAATATAAAGTGTTAAAAAGAATATCTTGAGGTATTTTTTTGTAATGATTTAAAGATGTAAAGATTTATATTTTCTGTAATATTATCTGATTAAAAAATATATCATGAATCTTGTAAACGACTTAATTAAGTACAGTAAAAATATTTATTAAAATTATTTAAAGCTTGTTTCAATGCTGTATGCAAATACCAGATATAATTCTGAATTTTTATGTAATTTAATTTTGTACAATAATTTTCATAAAAATTATGTTAAGTTAATTTAAATAAAATTAATAATGAAAAATATTTTATCTTTGTACTGATTTGGCATGAGAAAATCCATGCTACGTAAATGAATAAAGCATTTGCTAATTCTTTTGTGATTTAATTTGGTTCTTTCTTACATGACTCTTTTCAAATGAAATCAGAGTTGTCGTTTCCAAAAAATATATAAGACAGAGACTATTATATATTCATTCAAGAAACAGACTCTGTGCAGAAACCCCTTTTCAGATACTACTTTTTTCCTCCTACTTTTTTAGCCTTTTTATATTCATTTCAACAAACGGAACTCTTCCAGAAACAGAAAATTTCTATTTTCAGTATCTTCAGTAGATATTGCAACACACACACTCTCTCTCTCTCTCTCTCTATATATATATATATGTGCAACACTTTATATATATATATATATTGTTATTTCACATTTTAATCTTGTGTCATGTCACACTTTACTGGGTACGGAGCTACGAATTTTTTTTTTCTCCAGTTCTGCTTCACCATTTTGAATTCTTGAGATTCTTCTTTTTTTTATCAAATGGAACGCATTTTTTAGCTAACTTCCTTTTCGTAGAGTTTTCTGAAACTTAGTTTTAAACTAATCAGTTCCTTTCCAAGCCGCTCAAAGATCTCTTTTGTTTGAAATTTTAGTGGCAGGGTCTTCCCAGCGTAATAGACCTTTTTCGAAACATTTTCTCTGTTCGTTTAAAACGGAAAATATATATCTGAAATGTAAAGCCATCTTTAATACTTAATGGTGCTGAGTTAGTGGCAAGTGGATTCTTGCAGGAATAGATGTTAAGTGTTAAAACGGATATATTGAGTTATTTTTTTTATGCAACGTTTTGTTTTCTGTTTCATTAACATTATATTAATCCAATATGGGTTTTAAAAATAAAATATTTTTATTAATTCCTTCATTAAATTGTACGCCATATCTTATAAACTAATTTGTGTTTGTGTTTTTAATGCAAAACCTATTTATAGATGTTTTATATAAATAATTATTTACGTTTAATTAATTGTTTTTATAACAGTTTTCATGTATTTAATTTACTGTTTTAGAAGTATTCGATAAAACATTATCACAAAATTGGCGAATATATTTTTTGGAAAACTCAAAAATTGACAGTATTTGCGAGAAACTGACAAAATTAGTAACGATATATTTAACACCGCCGATCCACTTGATAAAGTATCTACTAAAAATTAAATGCTTAGAATAATATGTTTTAAAAATGTTTTTTGAAGCGGTTACAACTTGATATCAAAACAAGTACTTAAAATCAATTTATATGAAATTTATATGTTCTAGAAAGTTCCCTGGTATGAAAAACGCCGGCACCTATTTCTTCGAATTAGTTATATTATTACATTAATGCATAAAGGGAACTCTTTAATTAAATTTTAGTTATTCAAATGTACAAATTTTTTAATAATTTTTTTATTAATTTCATAAATGTCTTAATTAAGTACAGTACAATATTTTTAAAATTATTTAAAATTGTTACAATGCTATAGAAATTCCAAATATGATTAGGTATTTTATGTGTAATTTATTTTCGTACAACAATTTTCATAAAAAAAAAATTGTGTTAAGATAACTTAAAATAAAATTAAAATAATATTAGTAACGAAAAATATATAACGATGCATTGGCGTGTCATATGTTACAAACTCAAGCTGGGTAAATTAAGAAAACCTATGCCTAATTAGTTGTGATTTAATTTGGTTCTTTCTTGTATGACTCTTTTGAAATGAAATCAGAGTTACCGTTTCCTAAAACATAACAGACTGAAACTACTATATATTTTCATTCAAGAAACAGACTCTGCGCAGAAACCCCTTTTCAGATATTACTTTTTTCCTGTGGATATTGCAACAAAAACTCTTCCAGAAACATTTTCACAACACTTTTATATATATATATATTGTTCTTTCACATTTTAGTCTCGTGCTCATGTCACACTTTGCTGGGTACGAGGCTACGAATTTTTTCCTTCGGTTCTGCTCCGCCATTTTGAATTCTTTTACATTCTTCTTTCTTCAAATGAAATACTTTTTTTCTGCCAGTTTCTCTTTGGAACAGTTTTCTGAAACTGTGTTTTAAACTAATCAGTCCTTTCTTCCAAGTCTCTGAAAGATCTCTTTTGTCTGAAAATTTTAGTGGCAGGGTCTTCCCAGCGTAATAGACCCTTTTCGAAACAATTTCGCTGTTCTTTTAAACGGAAAATATACCTCTTAAATGTAGAACCATCTTTTAATACTTAAACCATTAATTATTAAAGATGGTGTTAAAGTTACAGTTAGAGTAGCAAGTGGATTCTTGCAAGAATAGATGTTTATTAAAAAGGATATCTTGAGGTATATTTTTATGTAATGATTTGAAGATGCTTATTTATTTTCTTTTTTCAGTAAAATTATCTGAAACCAATATGTTTTTAAAGATATTTTTATTAATTCTTTTATTAAATGATGCACCCTGTCGTAATTTGTGTTTATGTTTTTAATGCAAACAACCATTTGAAAGTGTTTTGTAAATGTGTAAATAATTATTCATATTTGCTTAATTGGAGGTTTTTATAATAATTTTAAGGTATTTAATTTATTCATTTGAATTATGTGCATGAAAAAATCACTGTTACAAAAACACTATTACAAAATTGGCGATATCAGCAAGAAAACAGAAGACAAAATTTGTAACGAGATATTTAATACAGCCGATAGACATAGTAAAGCATATACAAAAAATTAAGTTCTCAGTACAATCTGTTTTGATATTATTTTTTTAAACATATATTTTATGAACTTTGTAAATGACATAATTAATTGCAGAACAATATTGATGAATTGAAATTTCATGCTTAATTTATTTTTGTAAAAATATTTTCATGAAAAATTTGTGGTAAGATTAAACTAATTTGTGGTAACTTAAATTAAAATTTAAACAAAATAGGTAATTAAAAATATTTAACGATGCATTGATTTGGCATGCATTACAGGCCAATGATAAGTAAAATAATAAAAAAATTTTGCTAATTCATTTTTTATTTAATTTGGTTCTTTCTTACATGACCTTTTCAAATGAAATCAAAGTTGTCGTTTCCTAAAACATATAATACTGAAACTACTCTATCTTCATCCAGGAAACAGACTCTATGCAGAAACCCCTTTTCAGATATTACTTTTTCCTCCTACACTCTGCATTTTTTTAGCTTCTTATATTCATTTCAACAAACGGAACTCTTCCAGAAATAGAAAATTTTTATTTTCAGTATCTTCCACGAATATTGCAACAGTTATATATATGTATATTGTGCTTTCGCATTTTAGCCTCTCGCTCATGTCACACTTTGCTGGGTACGAGGCTACGATTTTTTCCTTCGGTTCTGCTACGCCATTTTGAATTCTTTACAATCTTCTTTTTTTCAAATGGAACACTTTTTTTTTGCCAACTTCTCTTTGCTACAGTTTTTTGAAACTTAGTTTTCAACTAATCAGTCCTTTCTTCCAAGTCTCTGAAAGATCTCTTTTGTTTGAAAATTTTAGTGGCAGGGTCTTACCAGAGTAATAGACCTCTTTCGAAACAATTTTGCTCTTCTTTTAAAACGGAAAAGATATCTCTTAAATGTAGAGCCATCTTTAATACTTAACGGTGTTAAAAGTTACAATTACGGTAGCAAGTGGATTCTTGCGAGAATAAATGTTAAGTGTTAAAAAGGATACCTTAAGGTATTTTTTTTGTTAAGTTTTAAAGATGGTAATTTATTTTTTTCAGTAACGTTAACTGATTTCGGTAGTTTTTAAATATAATTTAATTAACTTCTTAATTAAATGAGATATATGATATAAAAAATTGTGTTTATGCTGTTAACGCAACATTATTTATGCTTTTAATTGTCTTGTAAATGTATAAATTATTATTTAAATTTAGTTAATTAGGTGTTTTTATAATCATTTTTAAGGTACATAATTGATTGTTATGATAAGTAAAAAAAAAAAAAACTGTAACAAAATTGAAGGTATTGGCGGGGAAACTGACAAATTTGATGGTTTTGGCGAGAAACTGACAAAATAATAACGAAATATTTAATACCCAAACAGCTTGGTAAAAGTATCTCCAAACGATTGACTGCTTAATATGATATGTTCTAAAAATGTTTAGAAGCGATTACAACGTTATAACCAAACAACTACTAAAAATCAAATTGTTAGGAAATTTATATTATGTTCTAGAAAATTCAAGCCCAAATATAAAATTCAAACATCTATTTCTTCGAAGTATTTGTGCTATTACATTAATGCATTGAGCTTTGCTTTAATATCTCATGTCTGTTATTATTTTTGCTATGCAATCAGTGAAATGTTTGTTTTATTTTGTTTGAGCTTGCCAAATAATAATTAGAAGATTGCTAAATTTGGTTCGTCAGAGTAAATTGAAAAATCTACATGAATATATCACTAAACATGAATTTCATAGAAATGAAATTGAAATAGAATGGAAATTAAATATATCAAAATATTTTAAAAAAATGCTTTTGGGGTTTACAATCATTGATCTAGAGTTTATAACCTGGCCGAGTAACTAACGCTCTGTCGTTCGGTGCCCCAGGTTACGGATTCTAGTTCCGGCGGTGCCATAGATGTTTGTAAGGCTTCGGAACCCACGTTATACCATAGGTACCGGTCTAATATGAATATTAGGTGTAGGCCTGTCAGCCCTACCCGGTAAAAAGATAACATCTCCTGTCTCGAAATCTGTCTGTAGGCAGACGGCCTTGGCGCACCATGGAGTTGTTGCACCAATGACGAAGAACTATTACTCTGCTGGTTTTAGAATTGTGTGTAGTTTATTATTACCACGAGTGTAGTACACTTAAATAATATATGAATATGGCTGAAATAAACTCGTTTATTTACAGTGAAATAAAATTCAATTCTTTGCTCTAAAGTAGTTCAAATCTGACGATTGTATAATCATCCATTATTTACACTCGTAAACTGTGGAAAAGGAAATATATTTTACATTATTTGTAGATAGACACTTAATATTTTTTTACTGAATGCAATTACTTTAAAAAGGTTTCCTGTGTTTTTATCAGTAAAAAATTATATTTTTAAAACTCAGCTATTTAAAAAGGAAAACATATCAATACAATTGCTTTTTAAAAAATATTGCCCAAATATATGTGATAGCATACAAAATCGGTACATTTATTGTTGTTTATTTAAAAATAAATTATTAAATAGTTAAAAAACAAATTATAGTTAAATAAATAATAGAAAATATTACCTTAAAATTATAAAATTATAATTTTTAAAGAATGAATTTGTATGTAGTATTATAAAACTGAACATATCTCTCTCCACAACTTTTGCATACAAAATTTTCTGAAGTACATTTTACTACTTGCCCTACTTACGGGGGTTCATCAATTAAGTTTTTTCTTTCTTTTCCTTCAATTAAATTTTTCTTTTATTTGCTAAGCCCTTTCCCGATTCATTTTTCTCCTTTATCGATTAATGACTTTTTCTTATAGTTAAATGCTCCTTGTGATTGAATTTTTTTAAATCTTGCTTCAAATTTTTCTCTATATTACTTTTTTGTTCTATTTATTTTTTCTCTATATTACTTTTTATATTTTTTTTTACTGGTTTTAACATTTATTGGACGTTGCCCTAAAACCAATTTCCGTCTATTCCAGACAGAAGTTTGTGGATGATCTTCCTCTTTTGCACTCCGTGATCTAACAATGGAACGCAAATTAGGTCTTGTTCGCCTTTACTAGACGGTCTACCTTATACTATAACGGCTGCAAGAAGAGGGCCACTTTCAGGTTCATGGGAACACATTAATTGTTATTGACAAGCACTATATATATATAATGGAATCTGAATTATTATACAAAGATATGAAAAATTAAAAATAAAATTTGATCACTAGCGCATGATTAAACCACAGTACAGTTCACTCCATGGTTGAAGATTTTTCAGAGTTCTCTGATCTACGTCGAATCTAATTGCTTGGTTGACTTTTAATTATCACATGGTGTGGTAAAAGAAACCACAAGGAAACACACACTTTACACCACACTTTAAAAAAAGGAAGAAACTCCGGCCTCTTTAGTCACTTCAAAGAAAAAAAGAAAATAACACTTCTGGTCGACTCGTCTTAGAATTCTCCCCACCCCCCAAAAAAATAAATAATAAAAAAAAATAAAAACTCCTTTTAAGACCATCCATCAAGAGGGAAGGGTCAGCTCACTTCTCATTGGAGTATACATTTCTTAGTTCGTGGTCTATCACCAATCACGATAGAACAATTTATGGTATAGTTCATATTCAATCTGTAGTTGTTTCGACATGTGGAGGTCGCACAGACATTATCTAATTTAATGAGTCTCATTATACGTGATACCAAATATTTGTTAACAGATTTGAGTGACAGGTTGTTCTCATTAATAAAAAACACTAATTGTATGTAATATAATTACCAGAAATACTGCTTGTCTGATGTCAAATTTGAGTGATGGGATGTTAAGAACTCGTATCGTGAGGAAAAATGCTGAGGAAAAATGCTCTGTAACAGTGAATGAAGAAGTAAATTAAGTTTACAAAAATTATACTTTACCATAAATGTGATTAGCTGAAATGAAACATGTGTTTATTGGATATTCCAATAAGGATTTCCTCTATGATTTACTTCAGTTGCTAACTTAAAAAAAAAAGAATATGTAATCATTAAATTGATTTTCAATCAATTAGAGATGAAAAAGTGTAAATACGAGGAGTCACTAGAATCTAGAATGCAATTTGTGTAAACTTAGCAATACTATTTCATACAGTTATAAAATGTACGAAAATAAAAACACTATTTGAGAATACTTTTCAGTAATTTTTAGTAAAATGATTAAATTATTTATTATTTTATATTAATTAATTAGTAATAAAAGACTGGTATTTTTAATTGTTCCTCAATATATTTCCTGTTTAAAAACTTTTTAATGCCTAAAAGCAAATATTTCAATTGATCACATTCAATTCAAAAGCTTTTTAACTTTAAAATGTGCGATTTTGAACAATTTTTTGCTATTTTCGATGCTTTGACTAAAAATAGATTTATACTGCCAATTCCTACAATAAAACTAATCAGTGATTAACTAATCAGATTAAACAAATCATTTCTCATTAAAAATTAATCAGTAAAACTGAAACTAAACTAATTAAAACTAATCAGTTCGCATTCCATTCAAAAACTTTTTAACATTAAAATAAAGAGGTTTTGAACAATTTTTATGTTATTTTCGATGTTTTGATTAAAAGAGATTTATCTTGCCAATTTCTATATTAAAATTAATCAGGCCTTCAATATATAAGTAATATTATTCTGTTATATGAAGTAAAAATTACTTACTTTTATATGTTTTTTTATTTTATATGTTTGATTTTTTTATAAGTGTCATAAAGTTTTTATGATTATTATTTTTATTTTTATTGATTTATACAATTTTCTAACAAATATTTAGTTAAATTAAATTTATTATTCATTAACATAATATAAGAATAAATGCCATTTTGCGTTTAAAATAATCTGTCTGTTAGAACCATATATCTGAAAAATATTTTAAAACAATCTAATTTATTTTAGTAATCACTTTATAACAAATTTTGATAAAGAATTATTTACCTATTGTATAAAAGACAATATTGCTTTTACTTACAAAAATAAAATAAAAATTCTTCGAATACTGTATTTATTAAATATAACTATACAAAGAGTTGAATGTTTATTAAAGTGTAAATTTAATAAACACTTCATAACTAATTTTAATGAAAAGTATTTGTCCAATCTATAAAAAGACAATATCTGGCATTATTTTATTATAAAATAAGATAAAAATTATTATTATATTTGTATTTTTAAATATAGCTAAATGTCTAAGTTTTGAATGTTTGTGTTGAGAGCTTATTAAAATATAAATTTAGTAATCACTTCATAACGAATTTTGATGAAAAAAATATCTTGCATTGTAATCAAAATAAGATGAAAAATTCTTTGAATATTATATATTTTTAAATATAAGTATATAAGGTGTTGAATGTTTATTAAAGTGTTGAATATATATAAAAGTGTTTGTTAAACTTAGCAAGCACTTCATAACGTATTGGGATAAAAAAAAAAAAGTATTTGAACAATCTATAAAAGTTAATATCTTGCATTGTTTTCTTACAAGAATAAGAACAAAAATTCTTTAAATACTGTATTTTTAAATATAACCATTAAAGTTTTGAATGTGTTTTTTTATTATTTTAAATGCTGATGCCAATTTCATTTTCAATAAAAAATAAAAGGCTCTTTGCTGTCAAAGTCTTCATTCGAAAGAAATTCAATATCAAAACTTCATTTAATCGAAAATGAATCGTTTGCTGAAGGTTGTTATGGGAACTGGAATAAAAATTCTATCGAAAAAAAAAAAAAACTTTACTTCCCAGTCTTAATAGTTCCCTGGCAATAAGAAGTTGTTCTTAATTTGCCTTATAGCCTGCTGTCTTTGCAAAGATGTGACCATCTAGGCTTGAACTGGAAATTTTCGTCTGCGAAGTGAGAATTTAAAATCCCCCAGTCACGGTCAGCTGCAACCAGTCAAAAATATCGTCTGCGTAATTGAGTTCCGCGTATTAAATCGCAGAAGATTTTATTGCACAAGTACAAGTTATATATACTAGCTGATTTATTTTCTAGTGGATGATATTACTGTTTGTATTATTTTATCCATGAATCTTTAAAGTAAAAATGTAATCAGCGTTCTAATTTTAGCCATTAAAAATTATAATTACTTTAAGCTAGAAGCTTTAAAACATTATGAGAAAGAACTGATCTACTTTTAACATCTTGTGACTATCATGCACCATTTTACATACCATTTACATTATATTATAAATGCATGATTAAAATAATCATGTAATTAACGTTCTAATTTTAGTCATTAAAAATTATAATTATTTTTAAATTACTTTTAAACTAGAAGTTTAAAAACATTATGAAAGAGTTAGTATTTTCTAGAATATATTTCGGTTTATATGCCAAAACCAGATTTGTGTAGTAAATAATTTGCTTTAATAGACTAATTTCTTTACAAAGTGCACTCGATGTATGCGTTACCAATTGCAGTGCAAAGGGTGGATATAGTGTAGATCTCCATGGTATATATTAATCAATACTGAATAAATTCCATTTCTGACATTTTGGTAGACAACTTCCACACGTTACAATACCCAACATTGAAAATAAAACCGTCACTAAGAATATGGTGTTTTCGAGAAAATAATTTTCCTTGATTATACACCATATTAAATTGCATAGATTTTTATTACACAAATACAAATTATACAAGCTAATTTATTTTCTAGGGATGATATTGCTGTTTGTATTATGTTATCCATGAATCTTTAAAGTAAAAATGTAATCAGCGTTCTAATTTTAGTCATTAGAAAATTATAATTATTTTAAATTACTTTTAACTTAGTTTTAAAGCAGGAAAAATAATTGAGGCATTTTTAAGATCATGTGTCGATTATGTATCATTTTAGTACTTTCTAGTATATATTTCGGCTTGTTTACTGATGCCACCTTTGTGTTGTAAATAATATGTTACAATACATCGTTATTTAAAATGTGGTTAAAAGTTAAAATATTATGGCCAATTTGATCCATATTTTTATACATTACTCTTAACACATTTACATATCTTATTTATTTTCTTTTGGTTGCCGGAAAGTACGTGGAACGATTCTTTTCTTTTAAAATGGAATTTGCAATCCGTAATAGGCAATGAAAACAATCCAAAAACAAGAATTTCAAGTTTTAGAGTTGTTTCCTTATAAATGTTTAATTTTCACCATTATCAAATTCTTTTATCTCTAGCATTTTAACGGCATTTGGATAAATTGAGATAAATTAGCGTTAGCGAAAATACACTTCAAAGCACCTAGTTATGTTAAGTCAAGTTAAGCTAATTGCAGTGCAGAAAGTAGATTAAGTGTAGATCTCCATGATATATCTTGTTCAACACTGAATAAATGCCATTTCAGGCATTTTGATAGCTAACTGCCACACATTAAAATACCCAACAATACCATACAATACCTTTAATAAAAATATAGTTTTCTCAGGAAATAACTTTCTATTGATGTGTTATTGAGCATCTTTATGATAACATTAGGTTTTTAAACAAGAAATGTTATGAAACAAGAATTAAAATATATTCGTGAGTGTGAAATAAATCTATTAAATGCAGATAAATTGGTTTTTATATTGATTTACCAACTATATGTTTTATAACTTTGATTTACAAATATATTACTTCAAGGATTTGTTGATCGACCACGATCATTTAGTGCACATTTTAGGGTAATTAGATTCGTGCCTATATTTTAAAAGTGGATCCCGAACCATTAACAAGAATCCATGCCAGGATTCGAACCAAGCGGTGAAGCTTGGACCAATCACAAGTTTCAGACGTATCACGCTGAGATTTGTGATTGGTACACGCTTCATACCCCCCTTTAACACCTTGGTGTGAACATGGTTTTAGATCTTCAAGCTAAAATACAGTAGAGAAAGGAAGTATATTAACATAATTTGCATGGTCTCATTCAAATCAAAAGACGGATTCAAATTTTCTGCAAGAACGTCACTGCACAGTTTATGGTGGCAAATGAAATATGGTGGCAGAATGGTGCAGTCTCTCAGCCCCTGTTGCCTTGCTTATCCTTTTAATTATAGGGGCCTGGTGGTCCCCAGTGGCTAGCGCTATGGCACTCAGTACCCCAGGTTCCGGGTTCGAGTCCCGGCAGTGCCATGGATATTTGTAGTGGTTCGGAATCCACTTTAAACTGTAAGTCCCTGTCTGCTTAGCCTAACGTGTGCACAAGATGACCGTAGAATGGCAAACCAAACCAAACCTATTAACTGCAACAAATCTCGCTTAGGTATCTTCTGTAGGTATCTCGTACAGCAATAATTGCATGTGCTGTGGTGAATATCTAAAGACTAGAGGATCTAGATTGCTGATTCTAAAGAGCAGCGTTTATTTCGATTGGCTTTCTATTAAGGCTTGATGAGCCAATCAGCTGCGACTGATGCTGCTGCTGCTTATCCTTATCTCACAACTTGTGATTGTTGGGTAGAATTTGAAGTTAATCTTTTATAACACTCAGAATACATGGCGACTTTAGCAAATATTGTTCGTCTATAAAAATACACAGTCCAGTCACATTAATGTGACCATCACCTACTTTCGTCGTCGTCAACGTGAAATAACCAATCACAAAAAGGCAGGTGGCAGCACATTGCAGTGGAGTGTATGAAAAAAATTCCACTTAAATTCCACACTCCACTTAAAGCCAGAATATACAAGAGTGTATATTCTAACTTTTTGACAAGTGGTCACATTAATGTGACTGGACTGTGTATTTCTTGTGATATTATCATCATTTTTTAAATTTGTCTATATAGTTAGCGAACATTTCATAAAGATCAGAAAGACGTAACGCATTCTAAGATATTTAGTGAAGAAAAGATAATTTGCAATTTTCCGTTTTCTATTAGAGTAAACTAGATATACATGAACATCTAGGTTGTCGGATTCTATGCTTGATAGTTTGTCAAAATCATTCCCTATTTTATTTTTCAGAGCTGTCTGTAATATACGTTAAAAAAAATAATCAGTGAGCTAGTTAGTCGTGTGAATCCAGACTGAATTAGGAAAAAAGATGAAAAAAGAAATAAATTTGTTTTTTTCATCATTATTGTAAATAAATAAATAATAAATTAAATAAAATCTAACAACATTCAACCAGCATTTCTAGCAGACATAATTTGCGAAAGTCTTTGATTACCACTTAATATTAACAGAAATGAGATTTTGAGCAATTGAAAGATGAACGCAGCTCTATGCCATGAACACGCTTAATGCCCTAGATTATTGAAAGTATTGTCTTCGGTCTACGCCCATTGAATTTATATGCCTTATTTATAAAATATTAATATAAAAATTTAAAGTAAAAAGAAGAATAGAACATAAACGAATCTACGGAAAAGAAAACAAGAAATTATAATTAATTATTGTTCGATTGTAGTTATTATCCGTTAGCGTCTATCTTGGACCATCAAATCAAAGAAAATACTAGGATTTAAGAACAATAAAATGGTAAAAGTTGAAAGGCTACTTTTCTTTATCCAGCATGTGACGAATCACATGCTCTTATGCTTTACATATAACGTAGCAGAACTTAACAGAAGGTTTTTCACGAATAACTTTTAACAATTGGCTTTAATATATTTGAATAGTTTCAATTATTTTGTTGGTATGTTATTCATCTGTAATATCCCCATTTCTGAAGTATCAAGATGAATTTGTAAACAGTAGAAGATCTTCAATTTTTAAGTCTTTGAAAAGAATGACTTATGATTTGAAATTTTGGTGAAGCTCCGTGGTTGCGCAGCAGCCGTTAAGTCTATCTTGGACCATCAAGTCATAGAAAATAATAGGATTTATGAACAATTAAATGGTAAATGTTGAACGTCTACTTTTTTTCTATATCAAGCACATGACGAATCACATGCTTTTATGCTTTTATATATAATGTGGCAGAACTTAACAGAAGGTTTTTCACGAATGACTTATTAACACATGGTTTTTAATATATTTGAATAGTTTTATTTATTTTGTTGGTATCTCATTCATCTGTAATATCCCCATTTCTGATAATACCAAAATAAATTTGAAAACAGTTGAAGATCTTCAATTTTATGTCTTTGAAAAGAATGACTAATGATTTGAGTTTTGGTGAACTTCGTGGATGCGCAGCAGTCTTTCAAGCTTCTATCTTGGACATCAAGTCATAGAAAATATTAGTAGTTATGAACAATTAAATGGTAAACGTTGACAGTCTACTTTTTCGTTATCAAGCACGTGACGAATCACATGTTCTTATGCTTTATATATAACGTAGCAAAACTTAACAGAAGTCCTTTCTACGAATGACTTATTAACACTATGGCTTTAATATATTTGAATAGTTTCATTTATTTTGTTGGTACGTTATTCGTCTGTAATATCCATATTTCTGAAGTACCAAGAGAATTTGTAAACAGTAGAAGATTTCAATTCTAAGTCTATGAAAAGAATGTCTTATTATTTGAGTTTTGTTTAAGCTCAAATCGAAAATATTAGGAATTACAGCAATGGTAAAATGTTAGCTTCTATATCTTGGACCATCAAGTCCTATAAAATATTATGATTAAAAAAATTCAATGGTAAATGTTGAACGTCTACTTTTCCTTTATCAAGCATGTGACGAATCACATGCTCTTTTCTTTTTATATATACCGCCATTCATTTGTAACAGAACTTAACAGAAGGTTTTTCAAGAATGACTTATTAACAATTGGCTTTAATATATTTGAATAGTTTCATTTATTTTGTTGGTATTTTATTCATCTGTAATATCCACATTTCTGAAGTACCAAGAGGAATTTGTAAACAGTAGAAGATCTTCAATTCTAAGTCTTTGAAAAGGATGACTTATTATTTGAGTTTTGGTTATGCTCGGAGCCGCACAGCAGCCGTTAGCTTCTATCTTGGACCATCAAGTCATAGAAAATATTATGATTTAAAAAAAAAAAATTCAATGGTAAATGTTGAACGTCTACTTTTTCTATATCAAGCACATGACGAATCACATGCTCTTATGCTTTACATATAACGTAGCAGAACTTAACAGAAGTTTTTCACGAATTACTTATTAACAAATGACTTTAATATATTTGAATAGTTTCATTTATTTTGTTGGTACGTTATTCATCTGTAATATCCACATTTTTTTTCAAGATGAAGTACTAAGATATTCAAATTTGTAATGACTTATGATTTGAGAAGAACTCCGTGGTTATTCTATCTTTGGACCATCAAGTCATAGAAAATATTAGGATTTATGAACAATTCAATGGTAAAAGTTGACAGTCTATTTTTTTCTTTATCAAGCACGTGACGAATCACATGCTCTTATCTTTATATATAACGTAACAGAACTTAACAGAAGATTTTTTACAAATGACTTATTAACAGATGGCTTTAATATCTTTGAATAGTTTCATTTATTTTGTTGGTATGTTGTTCATATTTATTAAACATAAAATCGAACAAAATGTTCTATAGTTTTGAAATGTGCTGAAACACTATTGGTGAAATAATTCTGTAAAATGCTTTCTTTCAAACTACTATAAAGAGCATTAAGAACATTTGCTTTTTAAATACTAGGCCTGTATACCCGCCATTCATTTGATAAGCTAATTATATATATGTTTTTATATAAGGAAAGCCTGCTTTTTCTTTATCAAGCATGTGACGAATCACATGCTCTTACTATAACGTAACAGAAGGTTTTTCACGAATGACTTATTAACAAATGGCTTTAATATCTTTGAATAGTTTCATTTATTTTGTTGGTATGCTATTCATATTCATTAAATATAAAATCGAACAAAATGTTCTAAGTTTTCAGAAAGGTGCTGAAATAATATTCTTGAAATAATTCTGTAGAATGAGGTCTTTCAAACTACTATAAAAAAGCCTTAATAACATTTGCTTTTTAAATACTATGCCTGTATACCCGCCTTTCATTTGATAAGCTAATTACTTTGGTGTATTATATGTTTTATATATAAGGAAAGTCTACTTTTTTCTTTATCAAGCATGTGACGAATCACATGCTCTTATATAACGTAACAGAACTTAACAGAAGGTTTTTCACGAATGACTTATTAACAAATGAATTTAATATATTTGAATAGTTTCAATTATTTTGTTGGTATGTTATTCATCTGCAATATCCACATTTCTGAAGTACTAAGATGAATTTGTAAACAGTAGAAGAACTTCAATTCTATCTTGGACCATCAAGTCATAGAAAATAATAGGATTTAAGAACAATTAAATTTTAAATGTTGAAAGTCTACTTTTTCTCTATCAAGCACGTGACGAATCACATGCTCTTATCTTTACAAAAAACGTAGCAGAACTTAACAGAATTTTTTTCACGAATGACTTATTAACAATTGCCTTTAATATATTTGAATAGTTTTATTTATTTTATTGGTATGTTTTTCATCTGTAATGTCCACATTTCTGAAGTACCAAGATTAATTTGTAAACAGTAGAAGATCTTCAATTTTAAGTCTTTGAAAAGAAAAATTATGATTTGAGGTTTAGTGAAGCTTCGGGGCCGCGCAGCAAGCGTTAGCTTCTATTTTAGACCAAGTCATAGAAAATAATAGGATTTAAGAACAATTCAATGGTAAATGTTGAAAGTCTACTTTTTCTTTATCAAGCACGAGACGAATCACATGCTCTTGTGTTTTATATATAACGTAGCTAGAACTTAACAGAAGGTTTTTCACGAAGGACTTATCAACACAATGGCTTTAATATATTTGAATAGTTTCATTTATTTTGTTGGTATGTTATTCATCTGTAATATCCACATTTCTGAAGTAGAAAGATGAATTTGTAAACAGTAGAAGATCTTCAATTTTAAGTCTTTGAAAAGAATGACTTATGTATTGAGTTATGGTGAAGCTCCTTGGCTACGCAGCAGCCTTTAGCTTCTATCTTGGACCATCAAATCAAAAAAAAATAATAGGATTTAACAATTAAATGGTAATTGTTGAAAGTCTACTTTTTCTTTATCAAGCACGTGACGAATCACATGCTCTTATGCTTTATATATAACGTAACAGAATTGAACAGAAGATTTTTTACGAATGACTTATTAACAGATGGCTTTAATATATTTGAATGGTTTCATTTATTTTGTTGGTATGTTGTTCATACTTGTTAAATATAAAATCGAACAAAATGTTCTAAAGTTTTGAGAAATGTGCTGAAACACTATTGGTGAAATAAGTCTGTAAAATGAAGTCTTTCAAATTGCTGTAAAAGAGCCGTAAGAACATTTGCTTTTTTAAATACTAGGCCTGTATGCCCGACATTCATTTGAAAAGTTTATGACTGGCACTTAATTTGATAAGTTTATGATAGGCCATTCATTTGATAAGTTTATGACTTGCCATTCATTTTAGAAGTTAATTACTTTGGTTGTTGTTGTTGTTATCGTGTCCATGGATTTTAAATATAATTATGAAAGTTAGATCAAGTCGAAAGTCTCCACGATTGCTGCCGCTATCAATGGCGTCGCTTCACTTTACAGAACTTTTCTTATGTTGGCCTCGATTGGCACCATACCCAATTGCAAAACATGGGGAATTACTTTGGTGTATCATCATTATGAATGCTTTCCGGGAGTGGTTTACAACATGCACCATATTTCTTATGATTGTAAATAATCATGGAGACTCTAAAGTCTTTAATTCGAGAGAATGTGAAACATTGCACATTCACAATAATTGCAAAGGCTACTGGCTTTTCAGCTGCAACTGCAAAACACACTAATAGCTGTTGTCTTACATTATACTTTAGTTCATGAATTCACATTAAAATTATTTGGAGTAAAATTACTTATATAAACGTTTTACTCGGGGTACTTGTATTGAAGTACCACACAGACATACAGTTTGATATTATTGAGGCATTTTCGGCAGCGTGAGCCTCCGTATACCTCTATCTTGATGGTTCTTTTGGAGGTAAATGATAAGAGTAATGGCTTGCTCAGTAAGAAAGAAAATAAAAATAAAAAAATAAAATAGGGGGAATAAAATCAACACATAGACAGAGACGAATAAATTTTTTATTTATTTAGGATGTTCAGAGAGGTGAGCGGACGTTTACTGTTGGTAGGTAGCGTTATGTCATAATCAGGTAATCTTTTAACTAAAGGATTTGGATTGTTAGGAGTGTTATTATAAAAATTTATGGCTAATTAATGAATAAAATTTTTAATGTTAGTAATGGCCAAAGCAGCCAAACTGTCATTATTTAGCATGTATCATGGTGCATCAACTGCTATGCGCAAGACCTTGTTCTCCAAAATTTGGAAGTCCTTAATTCTAAATTTGCAGGCGTATTGAAGTACCACACGTAAAACGTTTAATATATGCAATTTTAATCCAAATAATTTTAAGTTAAAGTAGATATATGTATTCTTGAATTCATATTATTGTTAGATTTCATATTTAAATCTTTAATATTTTAACGCTAATTTGGTAAGACTATTTTTAATAACCTTCAAGTTTACTAATACAAATTGAGCGCGATATTGCAATGTAATCCCTTAGAATAATTAAAATACTTATATTGAACTTCTACTGCATTATTGAATTTCGTTAACTCCTTTGTTAATAAAGTAACAATTTGAATTTATATAAATCCTGCAATAGATTTAAAGAATAAATCAATACAAAAATAGCATGATTAACATATATGAGATAATTATGTAAGATAAAATATAAATTTAATATCTGAAGGTCGAAATCAAAGTTTTTTGTTTTTGTTTTATCTTCAACTTATATGACTTCTGAAATCTTTATCAATTTTTAGGCGTTATATTTAAATGTGCTTGAATTTTTCTTTCGAATATTTACTGTTAGTCGTATATAACATAATAAAATTGTTGGATGAACATATAAATTTTATTAATCAGTAGTATTTTTATTATTAGAGACATTTTTATATCGTTACAGAGATGCTACCACTAGAAAATTTCATTTAATTTGAAAGGTTTTATTTAATTAAGTATGTAAAGTTGACAGATTCAACATATCTGATGAATGTATCTGACTGAATCTTATGTAGCGTTTGTATACCCATAGCTGAATAATAATATGAACACTAGTAAACATAAAGTCCTAATTTTCTCTAGGACATTTTTTATTTTTGATTTCCTTTAAAATTTTCAATTACATTAAAATTATAATAAATAATTACTTGAACTTAGTGGAGTTTTTATTTTGTTTACTGCAATCTGCATCATTTTTTTAATTTATAAGTTATTTCTTAGTTCGGTGATTAAAGCTTTTTACTTTGATCGATGATCCTGAATGGTCGATTGACTAACACTCTGGTTCTCGGTGCTATGGGTTTCGGGTTCGAGTCCCGTAGTTTTAATGCCATGAATGTTTTTAGTGGTTCGGGATCCACTTTAAGCCGTAGGTCCATGTCTGATATGACTGTACAACGTTAGGTGTAGGACTGAAACCGGTAATATAAAAAAAAAAAAAAAAAAATTCAATTCTTTTTTTTTTTTTTCTCATTATATTACAGGAAGTCCTTTATAAATAATTTTCATTCATTTTGTTTAAATTTATCTGGAGCCATCTATTGGTAGATACATGCAACTTAAATCTAAAAAAACTAACATTAATTAATTAAATTTAATTAATGAATTTATAATTGAAAAAAAACATCCAGTGTCATCCACTACAAGTTCAAAAAAAATGTATTTGAACTTGAGTGGATGATTAAAAAGTGTTTTATTAACGATTGAAAATTTGAACAAGATATATATAGGAGAGTGTGAGCTAATAGAAGGGAATTGAAAAAAAGTCAGCGTCACGGAGCCAAGTCCGACTTCTACCTACGGGTGCTTCATCACAACAGAAGATACCCTTCTTTCCATGGGACCATATGGACTCATGGATTTGGTCTAAATATTTGCTGTCTACTTTTTTATAACTTTGCTCCAGTAAATGATTAATTATCATACTAAAACATCCTTGTCTATTTATCATATTACATATCTTTACTGTAAGACTTACAAATTTTTAATTTAACAACTACCAATGAAATTGCATAATTTATTATCATCCTTAGTTAGTTTGTAAGAGTAAGTTCTCACCAGATATTAAAATATCAAGATTTAGAAAACTAACTTGTTCTTCAACTCTACGATGCAAATTCAGATGCAAACCGTTCCTTTGACCACATTGTAATCTGTTGTGCTATTTTAACAAAGCAAGAAATCATTATAGAAGGCACTAAATATATTTAAAAAATATGGAAAAACTACTAGATCTGACATCTAACATATTCATATAAATCAAGACAACATCGTTAAAAACCACTGCAAATTCCAGAAGTGTTATCTACATAAATTGTTTTTCGTCAGATATATTGAGGTGAAACGGAACCATTGCCTTGTATGACTTTGAGGCAGTTTCTAAGTAAACTTCGTGTACTTCTTTCTGGAACATGAAGTATTTTTGCAAAAAAAAAAAAAAAGAAAAAAAAAAAAGCAATTTTATATTTGACTTTAACAATCATTAATGTAAGGTACTACGACAAATGTTTATGCGACTTTATAATACCACTTAATTAATATCTTTCATATGGACCTGAATGACCGAATGTCTTGCGTTCTGGCACTCGGCACTACAGGTTTTCGGGTTCGAGTCCCGGCAGTGCCATGGATGTTTGTAGTGATTCGGAATTGACTTTAAGCCGTAGGTCCCGGTCTCATATGACTGTTGAGCGTTGGGCGTACAACTGACAACCCTACCACGTAAAAAATAAAAACATCTCTCGTCTCGAAATCTGCCAGTAGGTGGCTGTTGCGCCAATGATGATGATCTTTCATACAATACAAAATACACATATTACTTTAATAGGATTTTAGTACGTAGTTTGATATATAAAAATCATCACAGAATTATGATACATAAAAAGCCTTACATTCGAATAGGCTATTAAATTTTGAATACAGTTTAATATTCTTTTATTTCACTTATTAAAAAAAGACTGTGCAATGGAAGTTACATCAATTGAAACTGAAAATATATGAGTAAACAATGTAAAACAACAACATAAATAATTATCTTACAGAACAACATAAATTATTTCGACAGTTAAAAATTATCTGTTTAGATTTTTTTTTTTTAATTCAAGTTATATTTGTATATTTCATTTTTTTCTGACATAAACTAAACTTTGTGATCGCTACTTTTGTACTGTGATAAATAATACTTCTCCTTCATCTTCATTGGGCAGCCTGATGGCCAATTGGCTAGCTCTCTGTCCTTTGGTGTTCCAGGTTCGAATCCATGAAAGTTCGTTAGTTTCAGAATCCACGTTAAACTGTTGATACCATTATAATCAGCCTAAACTGCGCACAAAATGACCGTAGTGCGACGGTTTGAAGTAGATTACGAACCACAACAAGAATCCATGGCACAATCGGAACTCGATCCCGAAACATTTGGCACCGGTCGCCAGAGAGCTAGTCACCCCGCCATCTACGCCTCAATAAATAATTAATCTTTTAAAACTAAATAAATGATGCCTTAATCACCTCTACATGAAGAGATGTCTTTAAAGTTAAAGGCAAAAGGCTTGGTAAAAATATGCATTAATTTACAATTTAATAAAATCTACTGTTTGTCTTCAATGTACTCTTTAAAGAACTTCACTCATCGACATCTACACAAATGAAGAATAATTACGAAATCCACCCATGTTATAAATACAATAACACTGTTACATTATATAATAATAAGAACTGTGTTACAAATAATATACATATAATAAATTTGTAACACATCCGTTTCTCAATTATTATAAGTTCATTTATAGTAAAGTAATTATTTAAACACATTTAATGATTACAATAAAATTTAAAACTATATACCTATTGAGTTTTGCACTGGTGGATTTTCGAGAATTCCTTTATTTTAAAAATGGAAGTGGAAAGGGATGGTTATATTAAAAATCTTTTTAGAGTTTTATACTAAAATACTGAATAATAATTAGTTTCGCTACAAAACATGACAGCTATACCGACATGAATGAATAGTACATCAAACACGGATTAATCAAAATTAGTCGTTTCATAAAAGTAGTACACGTTGTTGTTGTTGTTGTTGTTGTCGTTGTATCCATCATGGAAGAAGGGTGCAGCTTCTGTTTTGATGGAGCACCATAGGTGAAGTCTCACTTCGGCTTCGTGACGTTCTTATCAGACAGTAAGAGACCGGAACCTACGGCCTAAAGTGGATTCCGAACCACTACAAACATCCATGGCACCGCCGGGACTCGAAGCCGAAACCTGTGGTACCGAGCGCCAGAGCGCTAGTCACTCGGCCATTCAGGCCCCGATAAATCAAATATAACAATGGAGTTTGACTGATTCCAAAGACATTTAATCAAACTAGATCTGACATATGACAGCTTCATCTAAATGTAAACACTGCAGACAACATCGTTAAAAACCACCACAAATTCCAGAAGTTTTACCTAAAATAATTTTCTTTTGTTGCATGTGTTGAAGTAAAATGGAACCATTGCCTTGATGACTTGAGGCAGTTTCTAAGTTAACTTCATGTATTTTTTTAGAACATGAAGTATTTTTTCAGAAAAAAAAGATTATATTTGACCTTAACAATCATTACTGTAAATTACTACGAAAAATGTTTATGCAACTTTATAATACCGCTTAATTAATATCTGTAGATATCTTTCTTATAATACAAAATACACGTATAACTTTAAAGGATTTTAGTGTGTAGTTTGATATATAAAAACCATTATAGAATTATGATACATAAAAAGCCTTATATTCGAATAGGCTATTAAATTTTGAATACAGTTTAATATTCTTTTATTTCATTTATTAAAATGACTTTGTAATGGAAGTTACATAAATTGAGATTGAAAATATATAAGTAAACAAGGTAAATCAACAACATAAATAAGTATCTTACAGAAGAAGATAAATTACTTCGACAGTTAAAAATTTTTCTGTTCAGAATTTTTTCTTAATTCTAGTTATATTTGCATATTTCATTTTTTTCTGACATAAACTAAACTTTGTGATCTCTATTTTTGTACTGCAATAAATAATACTTCTCCTTCTTCATTGGCCAGCCTGATGGCCAATTGGTTCGTGCTCTGTCCTTTGGTGCCTCAGGTTCGAATCCTGGAGGTGACATGGATGTTTGTTAGTTGTCAGAATCCAAGTTAAACTTTTGGTCCCGGTCTAAATAGCCTAAACTACGCACAAAATGACCGTAGAGCGACAAACCAAATCAATCTTCTTCATTGGCGCAACAGCTCTATGATAGGCCATGACTGCCAGCCTACTAGAAGATTTCGAGACAGGATATATTTTTCCTTTTTTTTTTTTTACGGGGGTAGGGTTGTCAGCCCTACGATCAATGCTCTGGAAGTCATAGTAGACCGAGAGCTACGGTGTTAAGTAGATTCTGAACCACTACAAGAATCCATGCCACCGCTGGAACTCGAAGCTGAAAACATTTGGCACCGGGTGCCAGAGAGCTAGTCACCCCTGCCATCAGGGACCTCAATAAATAAATGTTTTAAAACTAAAACGACGGTTTTACACGTCCATATTAACTATAAAAGGTGTCTTTAAAGTTAATGCCAAAGTGTTTGGTAAAAAAGTGTATTAATTTACAATGTAATACAGGAATGGTCAACCCAAATGGTTTTGCGGCTACTTTGAAAATGCATCATGTTATATTTACACGTGTAATTCAAAAATATATGGGAATGGCAACGCTATTTTTAACGAGCTATTCTACCACAGTCCCTACATGGATTACCAAAGATGACAATTGGTCATTTTACAATAAAAGGAGCTAGAGGCCGCTACGCGGCCAAGGATCTCCGTAATAATCTACAATAAGAAGATGACAACTGGCCAGTTTTTTGTGAAATATAGAGTAGATGACAGACAGACAGTTTGACATCATTGAGGTCTTTTGGCAGCGTTAGTCTCCATATACCTCTATCTTGATGGTTCCTTTGGAGATAAATGATAAGAGAAATGGCTTGCTCTGTAAAATGAAGTGAAAGAAAAAAAAAAAAGAAAATAGGGAGAATAAAATCAACACATAGAGAGAGCTGAATGAAATTTTTATTTATTTAAAGAGTAGAGAAAAATGTCTAGAGAGAGGTGCGCGGACGTTTTTTGTTGGTAGGTAGCGTTATGTCATATTCAGGTATGGGGATTAGACATGTTTATTCATAGATGGTTGATTGGCTAAACCGTTTAGAAGTAAGTAGAGTTTGTCTGCTGGATTGTTAGCAGTTTGTAGTTGGTTGAAAAAGATTATCGATATTGTTATTTCCTGCAAATATGTTAATAAATTCTTTGAGAATATAAATTATTTTAAAGATATCATGCGGAATGATTTAATCTAAATTTTGTATTAAAGTAGGAGAGCTGGATGAAGTTTTTGGATTGACTGAATTTTGAATAGCATTATTATTATTTCGGTTGACAATGTTAGCGAAAGAGAAATTTTCATCGACTTTGTTAGAAGAAAATGTAGTTTTTGGTTCGAGTAGAATTTTCATTAGTGGTATTTTTAACTTGTGGATATTTGCTGCATCCTTTCCAAGCCGCGGTATGTCCTAGTTCATTACAATTGATGCACCTTGGGTTTTCGACTTTTTCCTTAATATGACAATCTTTCGTGAGATGGTCGCAACCCCATTTTAAACATCTTGGTGCTGTATGACAGTTGGCCGAAGAGTGAGGAAAGAAATTACATTGAAAACATTGTGTAGGGCCCGGTTTTCTGTTATATTTTTTCAATTTTGATGGAAAGATATTGTAATTGACTGGTCTCTTGGAGTAATAACTGAGTTTATACCTGGGAAAGATAAGTAATTGGTTCGATTGGTAAAAGTGAAGACATCACACTGTACTTTATTATGCCTTATTCAAGGGATTTATTCTCTTGAAGTCGATTCGAGTAAAGATTTCTGTAATCCCTTTACAGATCTTGAAGAACAGTGACGAGGAGACAATGTCCCCAATCCAAGTGATTTCAGAGATATATCAGAGGGAAAACTTTTTTAGATCAAATGAAGAATATTGAAGTACCTAACGTCACTCGAACTGGTCGACATGGAAAAATTTCTGAAAAGCTCAACTTTTGAACTTTCTTTCATTGACTTTTCGTCGTATTTCACTATTATGATATATTTCTGAATTGCTGGCAATTCAGAGTGGGTGAATGTTATATTTACACGTGTTATTGAAAAATTTAAGTGAATGGCAACGTTTATTTTGAAATGTTTAGTTAAGCGAAATTGGCAACGCTATTGTAATCCTATGAAAAATAAAGATGGCATGTTGTTGTGTTTTAAAAAATTATAGCTAGCTTCTTGTTTTTTGACAAGAAAATTTACTTTATTGTGGCTAATCTGGGATTTCAGTAAAGTAAGTGTTATTTGCAATTCGATTATAGAGATCATAAACTTTATTTTGATAGAGATAACTTAAGAATTTTATGACTGTTAGTAAGTGACTTTCGTTTTTATAAAAATATGTATCCCCATATTAGATTTAGACCCACTATAAACATTTTTTGAGAGAAAATTGAAACATAATGAGTTATTATTTTTGTGTTTTCTATTATTTTTAGTTGTAAGCATAGATAATATAATAATGATACTAAAAGCGCATTGTAAAAAAAAAATATATAATACTAAAAATGAAATATGAAAAAAATATATACAGTAGAAACTCTTTAAATCGAAAATCTCCATAACTCGAAATAATTAGTCAATCCCCACAAGCTATTATGGTATATATTTTCCCTCCTTAACTCTAAAAAAAAAAAATTGGACCCTTTGTATCTCGAATGATTTAGCGATAATGTTTGATGTTTTTTTACAACTTTTACAACTCGATCATTTGAAACTGATTACCTCTATAGCTCGAAGAAAAATAAGTTACCGACTTTAAGGATTTGCCGACAATGCACGCCATTGTTTCTTAGAAAACAATGTATGAGTATACAGTATATAGAATAATCAATTCTATGAAATATTCTTATTACAATTTCTTATTATTGCTATTGATTTTATTTGAACTCTAACGAAGCAAATCTTTTGTTGTCGATTGATTTATTTTACCTCTCTAACTCAAAATAAGTTAGAAAGATTCTAAACCTCTACAAGTCGAATATTTCCTTACAAAATCCGCGTAAGTCGAAATCCTCCATCGAAAAGTCTATAACTCGAATTATTTGGCGTGTCCCTTGAAGTTCGACTTACAGAGGTTCTGCTGTAAATGTAAATGAAATTAAAAAATGAAATCATTTAAAAATATTTATTTTACTAGGGCGGCATTTGCTTCTCCATTCTTTCACTTAGCTTTTGCAAAGCGATCTCAATTTGGGTATTTGCACATGGTAATTGGTGTTGCAGATTAGCGTCGTTCCGTTTTTCCGTTGTGTTTTGTCAATTTTATTTTCGAAATAAACGATTCGCTGTTGTGAATTGAACACAAAACATTAACAACTTTTGTGCCTAATTTCTAAAATTGGAAAATTTCTCTTTGTGACTTAAATGTTATAAGAATCTATTTTTGATTCTGATGTTTCAAAAATGTGTTTTAATTGAATGTTTCATTGTAAGTTAACATTTGGAGATATTCTGGGACCAACACGATTTCATCTTAAAAGGGAGATGAATATATTTCAAAAATTTTGTTGTATTTGTCTAACTCTATATTACTGAATCGGCTTTCAAAAGCAGCTGTAAGTTTTCTTATTTTTTTTACGTATTTGATGTAATTTTGAATATATGGATGCACACATAATGTGTTTTTTAATACATTTGTTTTCACTACTTTGGCCTTTATGAAATAAATATATCTCGTAAAAGTGTAATAACTCTCAAGGGACGCAAAAATATTCAAGGCAGGCCGCAGATTGGCCACCCCTGGTTTAATCAAATGCATTGTTTGTCTTCAACGTACTCTTTAAAGGTCTTCACGCATTACCCATCTGCACAGAGAAAGTATAAGTAAGAAAACTATCCATATTATCTGTTAAAAATATTATGTAATAAATTCGTAACAAATCCGTTTAAATTATTATATGTTAATTATCGTGCAGTAATTATTTAAACACACGGAATTATTACAATAATAATTGAAAACTATATATTTATTAAGTTTTGCACTGGTGTAACTGGTGTAATTCGAGTATTTGTTAATTTTAAAAATGGAAGTGGAAAGGGATGATTATATTAAAAATATTTTTAAAGTATTAAAGTATAATACTGAATAATAATAACCTTCTCTACAAAGCATGATAGATATACCATATATGGATTAATGAAAGTTTGTAATGTATTCTTACCCTTGTTAAAATCAGTCCCTATGTGTGGGAAAATTGAAATTATTGTAAGCGCTTTTTTTATTTAAGTTGTTTCTAAAAGTTAATTGTATAAACGTGATATTTTTGTAAAAAGATAATGTAGTCTTCGTTTTAAAATGAATTTAATTACTGTGATTTGCATTTATGACTGTCGCATTTAGGATGTATTAAAATTAATATTAAGATCTTTCCAAATGATTGTTACAGTGAATCAGTGAATAATGCAAGGAAAGATTTAGTTATCAACATAATAAAAATCAATATAATGTATAAGATTTACCAATTGCCTGTAGCATTCCAGATTTAAAATGTTATGTTTTTTTACAGTGTTACTCGAAGCAAGTTTGGCTACAAAAGACTCCATTGTTCTAAGAAATTGGCCAAAGAGGTAAGTGTCAATAATTGCTTATATTTCTAGAATGAATTTCTAAACCTATTTTATATGAAATAAGTCAAATCGTAAATAGTTGTCATAAAAGATCCATGGTGCATTGGAATCTTCCAGACAAACCGTTTAAAGTTGTACGTTGGAGTCAGCGCTTTGAAAAGAAGTAGCTCTATTAGCAATTGTCACCATGTGAAAGCGCTTCATAGCGACTTAAGCTAATTATAAAGGGCTTTTCGTATTTTTCCTATATAATATATAAATATGGGTAGGCTACTCCTGAATTACTTACTTGACCCGCAAATTACTGAACCTCTTTTTTTCATCATATTGCAATGATGATAATGATAATATATGCATTTTATACAGCGTTATTCGAAACACGTTTTACTACTAGAAATTCCATTGCTTCCATGAAAAAATAGTTAAATTTGGTTAAACTAAATTGGTCAAACAAGTTACTTTCAATAATTATTTATCTTTCTAGATTGAATTTAGATTGAACAGAAGAATTATATTTATATATATAATTCTTCTGTATATGTGTTAATTAGTGACAGTTAGTTCAGTGACAAACTTCTAAACGGCTGTACCGATTTTGCTGATTTCTGTGGTTAGTGGGTTCCTAGATTACTTAGATTCCCAATTAGATCCAGTAGGTGGTGCTGAAATCAATATAATTCTTCTGTACGTGTATTTGAACTCCTCCTAAATGACTTGACCGATTTTGATGTAATTTTTTGTGTATGTTTCAGTGGGTCCCTGAGTGGTTTAGATTCACAATTGGACCCGATAAGTGGCACTGAAATTGGTTTTCTCTGTACGTGTGTTTGTCACTTTACTCCTCCCTAAACAGCTGGACCGGTTTTGATGACATTTTTTTTGTGTGTGTTTGAGTGGGTCCCTGGCAGGTTTAGATTGCCAATCGGATACATCGGTGGAGCTGGAATCGGGTTCTTCTATACGTGTGTTTGTTCCCCTACTAAAGTGCTTGATCGCTTTTGATGAAATTTTTGTGTGTGTTTGACAAAACAAGGAAAATGGTTTTATGCTATCCCCTTAGTTGTAAATCGCCACCAGATTGAGCTGCAGTATATCAACTTATGTACCATTCAACCAATCACTATGAAAATTGATAATATGTAGTTGGGTTTATGACATTGTATGTATAAATATAGGAAATTTGCATTAATTAATATTAACGTTATTCCCTTTACATATAAATAATACGTGGTTTTATTTTAAATAGGAATTTTAAATGTCAATTCAGTGAATGCATTGCTTTCTCCTTAACTGTAAGATCTGAAGCAATTTAGAACCTGCTTTGGTAAAAATGTATTATTAATAATAGATTAATGTAGGATATTGTGATATTTATTATTTTTTATTTATTTTTGGTGAATTGAATATTTGTGGATGAAGTCTTTTCATTATATTAGATGTTAACTATAAACACTACACTATATGTGATATGTGCATAAAATAAAGTAACTGGCTCCAAAAAATTATATTTATTTATAATATGGGGTTCTTCAATGGAGTTTTTTATTTAATTATTTTATAATTTTGTAAAAGCATGATCAACATCTACTTTACTGATTATTTAGCGATTACTGAAAGTTGGTGCACTCTTATGTCCATTGACAATGTCTTTTATGTTGTATTGCAAATAAAACGGGGCTTGATGGCCGAGTGACTAGTTCTATGGCTCTCGGTGTCACATGTATCGGGTTCGATTCCTAGGGGTGCCATGGATATTTGCAGTGGTTCGGAATCAACTTTAAACCGTAAGTCCCAGTCTCACTTGAGTGTTGGACCTATGGATGGCAACCCTGTCCCGTAAAAAGAAAATATCTACTGTCTAGAAATCTGCCAGGGAGTAGATTTGCCTTGGCCCATCATGGGATAATTGCTTCAATGTTGATGGTGATAGTAAATAAAGTGGCCAACATTTGATTTATGATTTAAAATCAAAAGTGAACCAGTAAATACTAAGTCCAATCTCCATAATTGCATTTTTGAAAAATGTTACAATTTGTGTCCCTAAGAAAGTGCATAAAGCTAAAATTTTTTTATTCATTCATCATCATCATCAATGATGCAACTGCCCTAAGGCCGTCTGCCTACTGGCAGACTCGAAACATATAAGATGTTTTGCTTTTAGGGGTAAGTTTTGTCAGACGTGCAACCAACGTTTAGAGTAATATTAGACCGGAGGCCTGATGGCGGAATGGCTAGCGCTCGGTACGATTGGTTTCGAACTCGGTTCGAATCCTGGTTCAAAATCGACTTTAAACCGTAGGTCCTGGTCTCATATGACCGTAGAGAGTCGCAGAGGCCAATCAGACTTCTTCTCATCCATATTATTCCCAAGTTATAAAACCAACCCAGCTCTAGACACAATGATGTGGGGTGCTGTAGTAATAGTAGTATGTAGTAGTCATATTAGATCGGGACCTACTGTTTAAAGTGGATTCGGAATCACTAAAACATCCATAGTCACTCGGCCATCAATCCTCTTTTTCATCATTCAATACAACCTTATAGTAATACATGAAATAAGCCGATTAAAAGTTTTTATTTTCACTTATTTTGCCCACCATTGAATTCATTTAAGAACTTAATTTATATATAACTATAATAAAATATTGTGCCCTTTTAAATATTTATCTGTTTATTCTTTAAAGAAATATTTTCATTGGAGCATTGACTAATTTTTTTCTGTTGAGGGGGAGGTATGTTAAACAAGTCTGAAAACCACTGATTTAAACCAAACAGCAAGCCTTAAATTCGTCAATACTGTACACCGATCAGTCATTAAGGCCTCGCATTGAGTATCGCTTTAAGCAGGTTACATTATCCACCAAACCACAATCACTGTCATTACCAACTCGTTCTCCTGTTACGTTTCCACTAATTACAAATAATTCCGTTCCAATGTTTTCCCTTGTTACCGTCGATTCATTTTCTCTGCTCTCCTTGCATTGCCTTTTCTCTGCTTTTATTGTTTCTGATGGCTCTCTCTCCGCTAGATGGCACTGTTCACTGTTTGCAAAAGTCAAGAAGGCGTAATTAAATCAATTTACGATCGCTTCTTCTTTGAAGAAGGTTATTTTTGTTTTTGCTGATTCGAGCGGAATTTATGTGCCGCAATTGGCAACAGAGTCTTGTTTTGTGTGTGTGCTGAAGGTTTCTAATTGTGTTTCTTTGTTTATGCTGTGCGTTTTCGTAAATGGTATTCGTAAATGAAACTTGATCTCTGAGAATAGAAGTCTAATGCTTTAGTGAAGATGAAAACTATAAAGTAGACTGCTCTAACCTTTTGTGGTACTTCATTGTAATAAAGACACATGTGTTAACTGTATTAAACTATAATTGTTATGTATTTAAAGCAGATTTCCTAATTGTGTTTTTTGGGGGATCGTTTTGGTGAAGATGAAAACATAAAGTAGCCTGTTCTAAACTTTTGTGGTGCTTCAATGTAATAAAGATAGTAAATTTATTAACTGTGTTAAACTCTAACTATTATCCATTTAATACAAGGTTTCAAATTGTGTTTTATGTTGTGCGTTTTAGTAAATGGTAATCATAAATGAAACTTGACGTCTGGGTACAAGCTGAACAAGTTAGTGAAGATGAAAATATAATGTAGACTGTTCTAAACTTTTTGGTACTTTTTGTAATAAAGAAGTAAATATATTAGCTGTGTTAAATTGTAAAATGTTATGCATTGATGACAAGGTTTCTAATTGTGTTTTTTTTTATGCTGTGCGTTTTAGTAAATGGTGAAATTTGATCTCTGGGTAGAAGTCTAACGCTTTGGTGAAGATGAAAAATATAATGTAGATTGCTCTAAACTTTTGTGGTACTTCATTGTACTAAAAAGACAATAAGTATATTAACTGCATTAAACTATAACAGTTATGTGTTTAATGCAAGGTGTAAAATTGTGTTTCTTTGTTTTTGCTGTCTATTTTAGTAAATGGTAATCGCAAATGAAACTTGTTCTCCGGGTAGAAGTCTAACGCTTTGATAAGGATGAAAAAATGTAAAAGTAGACTGTTCTAAACTTTTGTGATACTTCATTGTAATAAAGGAAGAAAATGTATTAACTGTAACGGTTATTTGTTTAATGCAAGATTTCTAATTGCGTCTCTTTGTTTATGCTGTGCACTTTAGTAAATGGTATTCGTAAATGAAACTTGATCTCTGGCTAGAATATAAGTCTAATGCTTAGTGAAGATTAAAACTATAAAGCAGTCTGTTCTAAACTTTTTTTATGGTACTTCAATGTAATAAAAGATAGTAAATATATTAAACTGTAATTGTTATGTATTTCATGAAAAGTTTCTAATTGTGTTTCTTTTTTTGCTGTGCATTTTAGTAAATGGCAAAACCCAAAAATCTAATGCTTTAGTGGAGTTTAAAAATATAAAAGTTCTTAAGTTTTGAGGTACGTCATTGTAATAAAATGAAAATTTAACTGTAACTGTTATGCATTTAAAAGTCTAATGCTTTGTTTATGTTGTGAGTTTAAAAATGGTATTCTTAAATGAAACTTAGTTCTAGGTAGAAGTTTTGCGGAACATAAAAACATACGTAGACTGTTATAAACTTATAAAGTAGTTCATAAGTTTTTCATATAAAGGCAGAACGTCAATGTAATATAGGCAAAAATGTGAACAACTGTAACTGTTATGCATTTAATGCAAGATTTCTAATTGGTTTTATTTGTTTATGTTGTGCTTTTTAATAAATGGTATTCGTAAATGAAACTTATTCTCTAGGTAGAAGTTAACATTTTTGCGGAAAAGAGGAAAACATAAAATAGACTGTTCTAAACTTTTGTGCTTCATTAAAACAAAGGCAGTAAAATGTGTTCACTGTAACTGTGTTGTATTTAATGTAATTTAATTTATACATGATTATTAAACAGTTAATTAATGGTAATTTTTGTTAGTAAATGTAAATGAAATTTTGTTTTTTATTTAATGAAAATATAGTAGGGGGCTAGATTTTTCTGAACTGTTGCCTTACATTATACCATTGGAGGTAGAACGTATCGATGGGTTCGTTATAACTAAATTTGTACACATGCATCTATTTGTTATAACGTACACAAGCTTTGTAATGTTTAACAGTAATTGTAAAATGAAGTTTCGTTTATGGGATGATTAGATGATGGTTTGTTAGTGAAGATGGTAAAAAAGAATTGGATTTATCTTAATTATTTCATTAATTTAGTAGAGGCAGTAAATATATTGAAGTACTTCCTAAAACTGAATTTATATCTTATTAATTATTTGTTAAGGTTTAAAACAGTAACTGAGTTTATGTTTTACTATTTATTTAATAAAGCTGAACGCGAAGATGAGATGTTTTCTTTTTACGGGGGTAGGGTTGTCAGCCCTACGCCCAGTAATAGGGGACCGGCACCTACGGTTTAAAGTGGATCCCAGACTACTACAAATATCGATGGCCCGGCCAAGTCTCAAACCCAAAACTTGTGGCACCGAGCGCTAGCGGCCTGATGGCTAATTGGTTAGAGCTCTTTGCCCTTGGTACCACAGACTTCAGTTTTTTAATCCTGGCGGTGGCTAGATGTTTGTTAATGGTTAGAAATCCACGTTAAACTCTAGGTCCCGGTCAATTAGCCCAAAAGTGTTTACAAAATAATCGTAGACCGACAAACCAAACCGAGCGCCAGTCACTCGGCCAACCGGCTCTAGATTAATTGAATAATAACAATATGGCACTAAATTTTGAAAAGCCATTTTACCTTGAAATTAAAAGCAATATGCACTTGATATAAAAATGACATAAAATGGCTTCAATTTTATTTTGAAATAATTAAGATACGTTAATCAAAATACCAGTTCTGGTTCTTGTTTGTTAGCATGCGTGGATTCCTTTTTCTATCAGTTCATGCAAGGACTCGATTCTTTGGCATCAACTTTAATAAAACTTTCTTAACAGAGTTAACGTAACCAGTTTTCGAAATTTTAGTAATTTAGTATTTCGAGTTCATTTGTGAAACATAAAATCTTGTCTTGTAAGAACTATTTTTGACAATGTTTGACTCCTTTATTTATTTTTTTTTTTTAGTTGTCAAACTCATTTTAAAAACCTTCATGTTTCCCTAGCACAAATTATTTTCAATTAACACTTTTTTTAACGCAAAGAAAAATATTTTTTTTTAATCCAAAATTCCTCTGATAAAGGATGAATAAAATGAGTATCAATCTCCGTGATGAAGCCTTATTTAGTATTTAATTACTAATTGCAGCCATTACCAGTAATTATAAGCAACTGGGAAGAATTCGGTAGAGGCAAATAGGATATATTGTTTCATCAATTACTGCACCGTAATTATTTCGTCATTCATCTTCACAGCAGATGAAAAAAATATCTGTTGCATATGACTAATGACTGTGCTGAGTTGTTCGGCGACCTGCGTGTCAGTTAAAATTTCAGAAGAAATTCTGTTCTTAATGATATTTATTATGGCAATAAAAATCGTGAAAATATTTTATGTAGTTAGTTTGTAATTTATGAA